>JAOCPT020600626.1:0-10244 GCA_026546935.2 Palythoa grandiflora | reverse complement strand
TATTATTATTATTATTATTATTATTATTATTATTATTATTATTATTATTATTATTATTATCATTATTATTATTATTACATTCCACTGCACACAAACAAAAGCATCATATAGAGGATAAGTTCTCAAAAATACAGTAAAAGTATTATAAATTAGCCCTTGGCCTCGCCTTGATGGCGTTGTTTGGGAGTAATGGAGTGTATTTCGGAAATGGTCCATTTTAAAAGTTTCAAAGTAATTATAATTATTTCAGTTATTGTTACCTCAAAGTCCTTGAATGTGATGGTTATCCGAGAGCCAGGACTGGCAATGATTTTCCACGTGCAGTCCAGTTCGTCCGGGTAAATTGATGGGTATCGGGGACTTCTTATTTCCCCTGAGCGGGTTCTCAGCTCTCCGCCACAAGACACTAAAACGCCAACACAGTCGACACGGTGTTAGTGCACTGCTGCATGTTGATTCACACGAACGCGCTTTTTTGTAAAAAGAACAGCAGGATTAAAATTGACCGAAATTTAAGAACAGCCGAAGAACAAGCTCAGGATGAGGCTCGATAACAGGAAAGCATTTCTGGTTGAAACTTAACCGAAATTAATTCGTAATTTAACTTAGCGATACAGTAGAAAACATAGAAACATTAACTGTAATTAGTATAAATCCACTAGCGTTCTATTATCAATGCTGCTCTCTGATTGGCTACCCTGCCCACTATCAATTCGGTGATACTGTAGATAGTGGTAGCGATTGTCAACAAAATGGCCGCCGCTCCTTCGAGGTTTCAAATAAAATTTCGAGGTATTCAATAAAATTGACAACCTTTTTTTTGACTAGTAGATTTATACTAAAACAATTAGATTATTCGTTCTCGATTTCTATCGCGCGACTTCGCCCTCATCAACTATCACGCGATAGAAATCTCTACCTCATAATTTAATTGTTAATTATAATCTCAGCCTCAATAAATATTTATCCCAGAATGAAGTATACATTAAGAACAAATTGCGGCTGGAGTTTCAAAAATATAAAAACGAGGAGTTTCGGTAAAATTTTCTGGTATTTATAAGAACAACGTGTAACACAGGATTAGTCTAATTAATATATTTACCAACTTTATCAGCGTATCAGTTACCCACTAAGACCACTTAAAAAATATCCCGGTTTATCATCAGCCGTACGCACTGATTTTTGCCTGCGCATTGACTTTTTTTATTTCTAAATAAAAGAGATGTATGACCAAAAAATCGAGAAATTTTTTCCCATTGCGAAACAATAAACGGAGTGACAAACCATTTGGTGGGCGGCATATTACAACACTTGAGTCAAAGAGTACATTAGAAATATCAAAATATACACGATTAATAGATTGTAATGTAATATGGACCCTATCATAACTTCTTTTGATAGTTATTAGTGAAGATCTACTCCTAAACTGACGCGGTGGTATTAAAAATGTATTAAACCTAAAAAAAAGCGCTTTTCCTCACTAAATTTTAGGAAAATTTTGATGATGAACCGGAATATTTTTTAAGTGGCCTAAAAGAATTTCAGCATTTGATAACATGATATTTTAAAGTAAAATTCTACATTTCCAAATAAGTATAAAATTGCATTTATAACCGAAGTACGCAATACTGAAAAGGCGTCTGGGTAATTCAATTGGTAATTAAAGTAGTGTTGGATATTAAAAAAATTTAAATTTTTCACATTTTTAAGTAAATTGTTAATTTCAATAATAAAGGGAAATGAATGCATATTTGGGAAAGTGTTCAATGAAGTGGGCGTATAGATAGATACGGGTAATAGATACGTTTGTAGAAACAAGATGGGGAGTCGACAGTTATGTTTTCCTAACTCACCACTCCCTCGGAAACTATCACAATTTGAGCGATTTCTCTCGATAAACTGAGTCAAAGTTCTAACTGAACGTCATTAAAGCCAAGATCAAACGTCGAAATTCCCATGCACTTGCCGAATGTAATGCATAATCTATTGTTCTACCTCATTTGCACTGGATTCGGCATATGTAAAGTTAGACCTTTGAACAAAGCCTTAGATCATAAAGCTGAAAAGGATTTTATAATGTAATGATGGACACATGGACACCAGCGGCCGTCAATGACACTTTTATCACGTGACTATAATTTAGAAAGTTGAATTTTTGTGATTTATTGTGGTTTGAAGTTTGAAGTAAACTTCTAAGTTTAAAGCTGAATTTAACAGAAATTTTTTAAAAGTATGACCTATACATGGAGCCTATATTGCAGGAAATCGCATTTTCAAACTTATGACCTAAAATGTCCACAGGGGAAATGTGTATTGCTCAGCCGGCTTTGCAACCCACTCATTTAGACTCCGAAGCTTAGCCATACTAAACCCGTCGCTTAATAAATCTTAGTTGTCTAGAAAAATGGACAGAGGATTATACAAAACTAATTGGGCAATATAAAAACAATTGTAAAAACGGCTTTATGTAGGTGGTACGGAAGTGATCATTTGCTCTCTTTGATATTAAAATACAGCAAAAATTAAAAGCCACGAACATCAGCCAAAAAAATTTTTTTTCCTACTGTATGGGTATTGTCTTAAAAATCATTATGATCACTCTAATTTTTACTGAAGCAAATCTCATTGTGGTATTTCTTGACTTGTAAAGCTGCTTTTCACATATTAACGTTATATATACTAAAAACTAAAGAACTGATTTGTGTTAGTTTACTATTTCAAAACTATAATGAGTGATGATTTATGTTAAGTACAGCTGTTGAGTTTTAAAGTGGTATTAATCAGGTAACAATTTGCTTCAACCCTTTCACGATGTTCTAAATTCCTCTATCGATTTTGCTAAAAATGAAAACCTGAGCGCTTCACAAAAGAGGACACAATATAAGGCAAAATGCATGGCCAGTCAGTGGGAATTTTAAACTATATTTTTGCTATGCTTTTCAAAGTGTATTTGCTTAGCCTTTTTTTTATGCTTAGTGACTTTATTTGAAACAGTGGAATAACTAGAGAAAACAACACTGTGTCGTGGTTACTATTTTTAGTTATGTTAAAAATTCTTGTAAACTGGATTTGTAAACGAAACTTTTGAAAAACTAAAAATAAAAATTAGAATTAGAATAAGCAAAAACCCTTTTGTTGTTCTTCTTTTTGTTAAAAAACGTGTACTCTGCTTTAAACAACGAATCGATCCTCTCTGAAGTACCCATAGAGGAGTATTATATGATTTGACCCTTGAAACTCTAAATACAATAAATAACGAGTTGAGAAATTCTCCCAAACAAGTCCTACATTTTTCTTATCAGCAGTTGGAGAGAAATTCAGTTTTTATCAGGCTTCAAAAACATTTTTTCCTGATCAATTAATTACTTCTCAATCCCAAATGAATTATTTTGCATGAAGTATGTGAGGAGAATTGAGATGTTGATAAACTGTCAAGGGCTGAAAGGATTATTGGTATTATTTGACATAAGTTCGCTATAAACGATAAAAATTATAAAGTGTTTAAGGCTTAAACAATTTCAGTTAAAAAATAGTTTAAAAAACCAAACATTTTCGGCTAAAAAGTTGTCTTCAGAATTTCCTTTGTCACTGAAAGTTAAAAATTCTTTTATAGTCCTAAGTTACCCCCATGGGAAAAAGGGCAATAGAGAAAGCGAAAGATTGTGCAAGCCTTGTTCATTGCAACACACAACCATCTTTGAATAAAAAATTGCAAGCACGCCCCATTTTCCTTTTTCCCATGGGGTAATTCATTGCAATATAACATCATTTAAATTTTTAGCAGGAAAAGAAACCTTGAAGATGACTTTTTAGTCGAAAACTTTTGGTGTTTCAAACTATTTTTTAACTGAAATTGTTAAAGCTTTTAAAAGCATTTTGTAATGATTAATGGTATTTGTTTTTTAAACTATTATCTTTTCTTTCTTTTCCAAAACCTTATAAACAAACGTTTGTATCGCTCCCATCATTTTGTTCACTCCGTACGACATCAATTCGCTTTTATTCAGAAATGTTATTTGATACCATTTCAGAAACAAAGACAGAAAAAAAACCTGATTATCTCAAAAGTAAATTCCGAAAATATATCGCAATCTGGTGTTTGATAACAATATGAGTGTTTAGATAAACGTCTAATTTCACAATAGAGTTTATGTTTGCTGGCATAAATATGATATTGGCCCGAGTCAGACTTATTCTAGTCCAAGTCGTTGGCTTTGAGACGGGCCAAAACATATTTATGCCCAAGGACATAAACTTTATCATTAAATATCATCACTTTGGAGGGCATTGGGAGAACAAAAGCTGAAAAACATGACAACAAATTTAATAGTGTGAACGCGAGCATTTGCAAGTTTAAAATAGATCAAATGATTGATCTTGTCATTTACTTGTAAAAATCATGAAAGTTCGATAAAACTTATTTGTAAGTGTTGAAATTAATTGAATAATCATTGTTTTGTTTCAGTGGACTAAAATGCATTATAACCTACCAAATTATCCAATTTAGGATTTTAGCCCGTAAAATGTGCCAAAATATGCCCGAAAAAGTGATATTGATTATAAAATGTTGCTCGATCTCTAATAAGATATTTTAGGGACGTTTCATGTTGCAAAACCTTTTTTTCTGTTTTGTTTTTCCTCAGTTAGAAACCGATTGCAGAAATATGAACAAATTAGGAACGAGTTTGAAGTCACCACAAAGTCAAAAACATTGAGCGTCGAGGGAATCTACTGGCATTTATAAATTCAAAGCGCGTGTCAGATTGGAACTGTGAGAAGCGGAAGTGAAACAGTTGTAAAGTAAGATTTTCAAACATTCCTTTCACACTTTCAAGCTGAGTTCATATGCATTCGTTGAGAGGTTTTCAGTTTTGTACTAATTAAATTATTTTCTTTTTATGGATACATACATATATCTTCACGTGTTTTGACACAATTATGCGACACAACACAATTTTTTCTTCCAATTCGCGTGATGGCCGTTTTATTTGGCTATCAATTTCCGAATTGATTTCTTCGAGTCACTTGACACAAATGAACTTCACAGTGGTTTGTCAATTGTCATAAAATAGCTATTGTTCTACGTTACCTTTATTTGTAACCTACAGATATAAATTACTTTCTATACTAAAAGATATTTCGAAGCAATACGGAATCACAATTGATTTCATACTGTTTTTGTTAGATGTGATTATGTGCAGTGTATGTCGGAATACGGTAAACCCCGTCAACTTAAGATGAATCTGACACTTTCGCTTTTGAAGATCCTGATTGAATATAGCAACTTATAAGTTCCTTATATCCGTGTTAAAAGATAGTTTATGAATAAACCATCAAGTTGGAAAGTAGAAAAAAAAAGATACTTTTACACTCACCCCGACGCCTGTTTCGACCAAAAATGAAAATTGCTCTGCGAGCTGCGCTGTTTTTGAGAGTGCCATACGCGAGGCAAGCCGCACCAAGAAACAACCTACATGCAAGTATAAATATTACGTTAATACTCACTGAAAAGGCGAATTCCGCAAAACAAATCAAATTAGGAAGATTTACTTACAGGAATGTTAACAAAAGTTTTGCGCTGAACATCATTGTCTGTTAATGTGAAGCCAAGGTCCGAACTAACAGCAAACTACTACTTCTGACGTCGCTCAATTTGCTGCTGTTCGAATACAAGGTAAATTGACACCTTTTGGAAGATGAGAGCAAAACTTAGGGTAATAAACTTGGAAGAATCTCAAAAGGTCGCTGTCAAGATCACGTGAACGGAAACCCTACGCCTCTGTTTATTCCTATCACGTTTTTTTGTCATTTTTTTCAATTCTTTGGTTTTTAGCCCACCTCAAAGGCTGAAGCAATTGCAAGAACAAGCTTATCTGTTAAGACAATGTTTATTTTAAAATAAAACATAAATTAAGCCTGTCTAGCTAGCGGGTCTTGCACCGCGATGAGACTCTCAGTTAACGTCATATTGTTATTGGTCCTAGTAAACTCTCACTGATTGGTTTTACTGGATTAAATAAATGAGACAGGAAACTGTCAGCTATCAGTTAGTTAGCAGTTACAACACAGGTAGCCCAAGCCTTATTTGTGAATCAACGACATGATCAAATTACATATCACATATAAGTAAATGTATGGGATTTTACATTTTGCTTCGAAACGTTCAAAAAAATGAAATAAATATTATAAAATACCTTGATATCCTTGACTTGTTGTCTTTTGTCATCATTCTGAGGTGTTTTGTTGTCAAGTCAAGAATATCAAGGTATTTTATAATATTTATTTCATTTCTTTAACTGTTTCGAGGCAAAATGCAAAATCCCATACATTTACTTACCGTATTTCCTTGAATAAACGCCGCCCTCGTTTAAACGCCGCCCTCGTTTAAACGCCGCCCTCGAATAAACGCAGCACCCTGGAACAGACAACAAATTGAAACGTTGAATTTATGACGTTCACTTTTTACAAGTGCAGAACGGAGTCATGTTTAAAACTGTAACTTAAAAATTTCAAAGGCACGCAAAAATCTGCAGCATCTAATTTATCTGATTCCTTACGCGTTTACAAGCGCAACATGTTGTAGTTTTAAATCTGTAAAGCATGATCGGTACAGCCAGACAAAGAACTGTATCTTTTTTTCTTATTTTCAAAGTAAAGTTACACAGCATTTTTAATAAACACCGCCCTCGAATAAACGCCGCACCCAAATCTTGAAAAATTTAAAAATACGGTATATGTGATATGTAATTTGACATGTCATAGATTCACAAATAAAGCTTGGGGGCTACCTGTGGCTACAAGCGCCCGAAGGTTGATTACTGCTGTGTGAAAAGGTTGAAAGTGAATATCTATCTGCGATATTGGCTTGCATCGGAATCAGCATTGGGGGAAGAAACCTCGGATTATCATAAACGATATTGAAGATAGGAATTTCTCGACATGTCTCAAAATAAAATCTGATAAGCATATAAGAGGATCTGCGGATTGCTAGCCACAAGTTGACAAGGTGAAGGTTTGGTGGTTTCATATACCGATGTAGACCTCATGTACCCTTAGTAGAATTAAAAGAGGTATCTTAATTTCTGTTTCATGAACACTTCTCTTGTTGACCATAGCTATATTATACTTCAACACGGTAATGCTGTCTGCTAGCACTCTCCTCGTGATTGGAACGACATATGCATTGAGAAAAAGGTAATTTATTCAGTGTGTATTTAGATATTACTCACAACAATAAATATTTCGGTCATTATTTGTCTCCCACGCGGGAAAAATCCTGTCGACTGACAAACTAAATAAAACTGTTGCTAAAAATGAAGAGTCCACAATGTCTAGCCAAGTAGTTTATTGACAGAAACAGCATCCACTTCATTAAAAAGACCGGGTGTTAACTGATTAGTGAACAATCTTTAACTCTGAGGTAGTTAATTTTTATCAGAAAAGCTTTGTAGTAAAGCGGCGGTTGTCCTATATGCACAGAAAAAATAAATGATCAATAAATCCGATCGCATTTTTTGTATAATTGTGAGACTTTATGTTAAGATGTATTACAACCTAGGGAACATGCGAATAACCAATTACCAGCACGAAGTAACTGCTCTGAAACACCTTTTATATAATTGCGGTTTATTGTAAAAATACATGGCTTTGTCATTACAATGTTTTACCGGCTGTGCATGTCGTTATGTGCTTCGTGTATCTGGAGTAACTAAAAAACAATATTCCTTTATAGACAAGCTTTAAAAGCAGAACACGTACAAATTTGCAATACACAATTTTTGGCTTTTTAAACATTTTAAATTCTCTACATAACATCTTTAAAACATTTTGTTTATCAGTATAAAGAACTGATTGTTGCTTACAAAAGCAGGATTATAATGTTTATACTGGCTCTAGTTAGTGGTATTATTTTCAGGGCACTCTCTCACTAGCGAAAACATTTCTCTTTCTATTGCCTTTATTCTTTGTTGTTTAGCTGCAAAACAGACTGCGTGATGATATTTGCTTTCCACTTTCAGCACGCCGCACGTAATAACGCGATTTGGGGGAAATACAAGTTAGAAAAAAAACGTAAAAGAAAAATAAAGTCAGTTTTCCAAATCGTTGACTGTTAAAATCATATTTACTAAATCCCAAACTCTAACGGTTGGTGTGTATTCTCTTTTGAACTTAAAGATCTTGAGTTATCGTGTCCGTTAATATTTTAGAAAACATTTTTTAATTTTTTGGCTTTCAGCTATGCTAATCTTTATCTGTGACTGTTGATTTTAATACTAACTCCCACTTGCGCTTCTTCATCTTAGCAGAATTTCGTTTTCCTTCCGTTATATATTTCTACATTGAATAAGTGATTATACTGAGTACAATATACATAAGTCTATTATTCTCCCTGTTTTGTCCGGCCTAGCTTGTAGGGCCAATAATTAAGCACAAGAAGATGAAGCTCTTTTTAGCTATTTTGTGGGCTTTATGTTAGAATATTGGCTCAACAGTATTCCAATCCTTGATAATTAATTTTGTCATCGTTAAGATTGGCATCAGGGTCTGTAAGGGAAATTTATGTCATTGTTGTATTTAGTAACATTTACTAAGAGTTATGACTCGATAACTTAGGGCCTGTTTACATGGAGGTGAGGTACCGCGGGGGTGTGGGGTAACCCGGTGAGGTTGGGTAACTCGGCTCGTCATACATTTTCTCTTTTTATTTTGATTGTGTTTACATGAGAGGTGAAGTACCTCACCTCCCCGGGGTCATAAAACTTCATGTAAACACGGGTAAATTTTCACCACGGCCAAGCGGGTTACCCCGGCCCCCCGTGGTACCTCACCTCCATGTACAGACGCCCTTAATCTAGCGCTGAAGAAGTTAACAAAGGTATCAAGAACTATAATCGGGTTAATACCAACAATATCAAGATCTCTATCAATGGTCGCATCGGCAGAAATGCCTGGGAACGAGTACAAAATCAACCCAGCCGGGAGGACTAACTACAAAACCACACCGTCCTTTTGTTTATCTTTTGTTTACCTCCCGGCTGGGTTGACTTTTGTACTCGTGCCCAGACATTTCGGCCGGTGCGACCGTTGACATTGTACCAAAGTATCGTAGCGGCTCAGAGAAGGTAGCTAGCTCGCTTAAACCATCATTTCTACCGTTGTAAGTTATTCTTTTACAGCCTTGCCTAGGCACTTTGCGTTGGGTTTCATATTTTTATGAAAAAATCATCGTGATTTGAAGGCGACTGAAGCACAGTTAACATACTTTCAATAAATAGTTTTTTAGAAAAACTATTCAATGCGTCGGCGAGTAGACACAAACTTGAAGTAATGTAGATAAACAAATTATCATCGCCGTGGAAATTAGTGAAAGCTGACGTTTCGAGCGTTAGCCCTTCGTCAAAACGTCAGCTTTCACTAATTCCCACGGCGATGATAATTTGTTTATCTTCACAGTTAACATACTTTGTCTCCTACCTTTTCTTCTCTTAATACAGGAGGGAGAAAAAAAACTTTAAAATCTTGAAAATATTTCTAGAGATTGTCAAGAACTACAACAAGACACACAGTAAGTAAAATTGGTTTTTATTTCATATATGTTCTGAAAATCGACTGAGTTGACAGTGTCAAGACCTCGGTCTGATATTTTAACACACAGACTGAGCAAGCGAGGTTAAGGGGGTATGGGACCTTCAGAAAAAAAATCTTCAAAATGCAACGACTAAACTTCAAATACTGTCATGGAATTTGTATACATTTTTAGAGTAAATCTTGAAACCGTAAAGAAAATTGATTTATCTTTTATCTCTGTGTTGCATTAACAGAACATTGAACGACATCGTTACAAATTAGGTAGTTAATCAGTGATTACTCTATAATTAGAACTAGAGACGCACCGTGTGATATTGTAATCGTATCAAATTCTAGCTCCAATTGTCGAATGATGTAAACATTAAGTTGAGTGACCACGAAACTGTAATCTTTCGCAAGAGATTTTGCACTTTAGACTTACTTGTAATATTTCGTAACCTTAGTATATATAGCTTAGTTTTCATTGTAAGAGTAGATTTAGAATCGCAATTGCAAGTCGAAAATAAAGCTGTAAGATTGACAAGACGCCTCTGTGAATTGTTCCCACGCTAGTAGATCGTTTGTAGGGAATTCTACAAAAAATACCTTCCCCAAATCTAGTCCAAAACACCAGTGTTTGGCTCTGCTGTTACCATAGCAACAGAGCCATCCTCTAT
>JAOCPT020600583.1:0-10248 GCA_026546935.2 Palythoa grandiflora | reverse complement strand
TACATGTACTACTATTACTACTACTACTACTACGCTACTACCACTACTACTACTACCACTACTACTACTACTACTACTATTACTACTTCTACTACTACTACATGTACTACTGCTACTATTACTACTACTACTACTACTACTACTACTACTGTTACTACTATTACATGTACTACTGCTACTATTACTACTCTTGCAATACTACACCCTTCCCATCTTGTATGCCTCACCACTCCCCTCTGTATTCTATACCTTCTCCCTTTTACAAGTATGCTTAACCTCCCCCCCCTCTTGTAATGCTACATCCCCTTCCCCTGCTTTAGTCCAAGATTTTTTCTCTACTTTGACAGCAACATATCCAACCGTTTAAGCACCATTAAACTGGTAAAATAAAGATGGTTGTGCTCCATTAATGAATTGCTGTTACTGTTTGTTGTAGTGGAAGAGGAGGAAGAGAATGTGAAACTACAAACAGAAATGATGTATGTGAGGAGTGAGCATGCTGTTGCCGTAGAAACACTTAAGGCTGATCACGATAGAATGCTGGAGAAAATGAAATTTACGCTCCAGATGCAACATACTGAAGAAATGACACTTGGTGAGAATGGGTAGTTTCCAGAAAAACTCCTGTACTTAACTATTTAATGTAACTACAGTAAACACAATGTCAACATAAAACTAATAGTAGCAAATACCCCTCAATCTACAGATTAACCGAAAACATAATATTAAGTTTGTGTATTAGCAGATTTGATAGCTACCGAAATAACTATTAGCTATAGGTAACTATATTAGCCAACAACTGTTAATGCCACCAACACTACTACTCCTGCTAATCAGTTAGCCTAGTTGGTAAGGTGCCAGTCTGCTGTGTGGGAGGCTCGGGTTCGATTCCCGGCCAGACCTTCACTCAGGGTATTAAAACAACTGAGGAGAAGGTGCTGCCTTTGCTCTAACATCTGCAAATGGTTAGACCTTCATGTCTTCTCAAATAAGGACCTTAAACCGTAGGCCCTCGGAGACATGTGTATTTGTGTGTGTGTGTGTCTGTCATATGATATGTCTCCGTCCACCTCAGAGTGGTAAATGTGCATATGATTATTTCAGAGAATATGTCCAATATAAATTATAAAGATTATTATTATTATTATTATTATTATTATTATTATTATTATTATTATTATTATTTTAGGTTAGTTTCACATTTCAATTAGGGTATTTTACTGCATGGCTTTAAATAGTTTCTAATTCAATAACTTTAGACTTTTACTATGCTATAACTGTAAATTTTAGTATTTATGCATAAAAAATATTTTATTAATTTTACCTTGTTAATTCTAAATCTTAAAATATTACATGTAGTTTTAACTTTCTAAATATTTTATTAATTTTAATCATATAGTAGTGATAAAATAGTATTTACAATTAAAACTTTCTGTCTGTATATATTTTCTTTTCTATTATTATATTTAGCTTTTAATTTGGTGGAAAATCTGTAAACTAGCTTTTAGCTAAGCATTTACCACGTAAATAAAGTATTGTATTGTATTGTATTGTATTGTAAATGCACCTTATAAAACTCAAGTATTATTTTTATTATTAATTATTATTACTACAACTACTAACACTACTACCAATACAACTAATACTACTACTATGACTAACGCTACTACTGGCACTACTACCAATAAAAGCAATACGACTACTACAGTAATACCACTAACACTACTATCAATACAACTACCAGTAAAACTAATACAACTACTGATACCACTAACATTACTACTAGTACCACTAACACTACTACTAATATCACTAACACTACTACTAGTACCACTAACACTACTAGTAATACCACTAACACTACTACTAATACCACTAACACTACTACTAATATCACCAACACTGCTACCAGTACCACTAACACTACTACTAATACCACTAACACTACTACTAATATCACTAACACTATTACTAATACCACTAACACTATTACTAATACCACTAACACTACTACTAATACCACTAACACTACTACTAGTACCACTAACACTACTACTAGTACCACTAACACTACCACTAGTACCACTAACATTACAACTACTAACACTACCGCCAGTATAACTAAATAAATACGACTACTAATTCCACAGTTAGTATGGTGGATTTACTGCTGAGCAACATACAAAATCATAGTTTGTTACTGTTGACATGAACACTGTGTGCTCATTGAACAAAGGGCTGCGTTTGATTGTAACTAGGTTTACTGTAACTACAATTGTATATAAAAATTATGCTTTGGCAATATGTAAAAGATAAAGCTTGGTGCTATACTACTTTACTGCTGCTGCTGCTGCTGCTATTATTATTACTACTACTGCTACTACTACTACTACTACTACTACTACTACTACTACTATTATTACTACTACTACTGCTACTACTACTGCTACTACTATTACTACTACTACTACTACTGCTACTACTACTACTACTACTTCCCTTGCTCATAATCTCTCCAAGCTTAGAAGCAGCCTAGATATAGCCAGGTTAGACTAAAAGGTTGTAAATAGAACCTCTTTGCTGCTTCTTTATGATTCCCTTTTTTGACCTCGCAGCACAGTGCCACACAGAGAGAAAAACCTGCTAATTCATAAATAGTAACTTATATACTACTAATAAAAATACTCTTTCAGCCTCTGAGGCCCACATGGCTAGACTGCAGGACTTGCAGAAACAACAGGAAAGAGAGGTTGGTTGAAAGTTTAGACTTAAGCCTGGTTTAAACGTCTCACCTCACAATTGCTTAACGTAAGCTCGCAACGACTTAAATGCACGTGAAGCTGGACCTTAAATCAATTATGTTCGGCACAACAAATTTTATTTGAACAAGTCGAATATTCAACATCAGTTTCACGTTTACAGGAACATAACTCGAACTTCACTTACTGAATTGAATGGATAATATATTTTCGTTATATTTGTTGACTTCAATGCTCTGTTTTGGCATGATGACGTAATAAATCAGTTAATATGTGCACACTGTGTCCTGACGAAATCCACCTACCTTCATAAGCAGTTCAAGATGTTTTATTTGTTGTTAAGGTTGCTAAGTTGAAAGATGAACATGAAAAACAAGTTGTTCAAGTGAAAGAACAGTACAACGACGAGATTGTGGAAGTGGAGAGTAAGCATTCTCATGCTGTAGAAGGTAAGAGTGCCACCCTTCTCATCTAGCATTTTATTGTAATCTGTATGTCGCTGTTCACAGTGGCAGACTTATCAGAGTTTCCAACTCAAAACCTTTGGTGTCCTTGACAGGGAAGTTGCGGTCCTTGAAAATCCTGGAATTTTGGAAAAAAATTCCAGGCCCTGGCAAGTCCTTGAATTTGGGTCGTGGTCCTTGAAAATCCTGGATTGGGCAAAACATTTCTTTCCTAACTTTCAAAACTAATAAAAAAGCTGTTTCTTAAAATATTTTTGGTGACATAACCTTCTAAAACAAAAACTGAAACTTCAAAAGTCTTGATTTTCGTCCAAAACAAATCTTCTAAAGCTTGATAAAAAATGTGTAAAGCATTCAAGTTTTATTTGGTAGAGAAGATTTTGGATTAGCTTGAAAAGTTCCTGGAAAAGTCCTTGAATTTTACATCCAGTAAATAGTGGCAACCCTGCCTTGAGCAGTACACTTTACCCAACCTGTTATTGCTGCAGCAGTATACTTAAAATGAAAACAGGATTCGTGCTACTGCTTAAACTCCTTGAAAACTCCTTAAATTCAATTCATTTTCAAAGGCGCTTAAAAAACCTTAAATTTTCGAAACTCGACTGAGACTCCTTGAAAACTCCTTGAATTTCAACTCATTTCAGGTGTAGAATATGCCCCCCAAAAATTATATGCAAACCTTCAACACTTCGAACAACGACAACGATAAACTCATTAAAAGAAAAGCAAGCTAATAAAATAGCGGGAAACAAATAGAAAAAACACGAATGCCAAAAGCTGTTTGTCCATCTTAAACCCTACGATTCCTTCATCGGCTCCAAAGAATCGGTCTATGACGCTGCATCATGATAATAGACAGCCAAACATTTCGATATAAATAACCTGAGCGAGTTACAGTTTGATGATTTTTTAACTTTAACACCGTGAATAGTAAAACGAAACTGACGTTTCGGACTGTGGTCCTTCGTCAGAGTAGAGTGTGTGCGAGATAAGTAGAGTTACACTGTGGTAAGAAACGATCATTCAAAACTTATTACTATACGATTATTCAAAACTTGTTTTGAAATTGTAACTACGTTATAGCTTGCTTTGTTTTTAATGAGCTTATCATTGCCATTGTTCGAAGTGTCGAAGGCTTGGACTTATTTTTTTGGGGGGGCGTATTCTACACTTGATCATGTGTAGAATACACCCCACCCCCCTGAAAAAGAGCTTTGGGGGGTGTATTTTACACAATATCCAAATCCTTAATATTTCTTTTAACCCCAGCATGAACCTTGTGAAAAGGAGCTAGCTCTGGCTTCTACCCTCCTAATCCTAGGGCTTGAGCAAGACTTTTATAGTAAAATACTTTACCAAAATTGTTTCAGCCAACCCAGCTGTGAAAATGAAAACCAGCTAGTCCTATCTTCTGCAGGGGGTTGAACAAGAAACTTTACCCATTCTGTTTCAGCTAACTCAGCTGTAAACATGAAAATCAGCTAATAATGTTAAATCCATTGGAAGTCAAAGACTCTTATGAACTTCGCCTTAAGAGCGAAGTTAATGGGAAAGGATTTTGATTTTAGCTTGTCAAAATTTCAGATACCTCGGGTAATAAGTCCTTCAGGAAGAGTTTCACTGCAATAAAATTGCAAAATCCGTGTGCAGGATCTAAGATTTTTATCTCTGCAGCAGCACTTTGCCAAATGAATGCCTAAACTTGAAATATAAATCCACACTGGTATATTCCACCTGTTCTTATAGTAAGCTTTTAAGTGTGAACACATTAATGTCTATGAGCCAGTAAATAAATGTATACTTTGATAGTGGGTAAAAAGACTTTTTTTTCATTTTCATTAGAAATTCTTGAAGAGCATCAAGTTGAAATAGAGACAATTAAATCTGATTACGAAGAGGAGACTGAACAATTAAGGGTAAGATTTTAAGCTCCATTTCTTTTTATTTCCCTGTAAAGGTTAGTGGTTGTTAGAATTTCATTCATTGTTTAATTTGTACATTACCCGCTCTCTGATTGGTCAAAAATGTTGGTGTAGTTAGAGCACCTATAAATAGAGTATAAATGACGTCAGCGAACCAAACTTGTTTTCTTGCAACCTTTCACATCCTTCTTAATAAGAGTTTTCTTGTTTTAATCTTAAATAAATGAAAAAAATATATTTCTCCGCGTAATTCCTCACCAGTATAGCAAAGAAGTAGGTGTATTTAAAAATGATCCGAGTGAGAAGTAGGCAGGTTAGCGGCATGGAAAACAGAAAGGTGCCAATTGCGACAGTGTTAAACGATTAATGTCATTGGCTAAGCTTTTTAAAGCTTATTAAAGTTTTAAAGCCTAAGCTTTTTAAAGCAAAAAAATCGACCATATCTTAATAGGCAAGCAAAGGTCATTCTTTCTAGTTCACTCATTCAATCCCTTCCAATTTGTTAGTTTCAATTTAAGAAAAATTCCATGTGGGGAATAAAAAAAATCAGGTTTTCGTAGCTTTTGCTTTAGAGTCTCTTGGTTGGATAAATAGTGGTGATAGATAGATAGATAGATAGATAGATAGATAGATAGATAGATAGATAGATAGATAACTAGTAATTGACCTGAGTGGAGTGCAATTTTGTCTGGAATCTATCACATGCAGACCAAAATTGCACAACATGAAGTTCAATTACCAATTAATTATGTCCATTTGGAAGCACTTTGTATGAGCCAATTTTATTCTTTTTTATTGTTTTATTTTCAAGAAGTTTTAAAAATATATAGAATATTGTCACATATTTTCGTAGAAGTAACACTGTTCATCTGCAGGGTTCCCAGCCCATGAGGGAAGTCAGGGAAAATTATTTTACTTTTTTCCAGTCAGGGAAAAGTCAGGGAATTTGAGAAATATGCCTTAAATCAGAGAAAAGTCAGGGAATTTTAATTGGCAACAACATATCCATTGGATGACTGGCTATGGTTGTGTTTTAGTGTAGCCTCTGTGACTGTAGTACAAGTAGCTGTAGTGCATGACCTAAATAAGGCCTCTAACTTTAAACATGATTGTGTACACTAAAAAGCCAAAAGGGAGTAGCGCCCAGGGCTTACCTCCAGAGCTGCTTCTCCTTTCACACCATTATGGGAAACTGTAGATTTTGGCCCAGACTAAAGCCATGGTGTCTGAGGAGAAAACTGTCCAAATCTCTGAGTGGAGTAAAATTTTGTCTACAAAGTCTCTGAGTGGAATAAAATTCTGTACATATCCCAAGCTGCAACTGTCAATATTCACCAGTTGCATTCAAAGCGGGCTCTATCTTTACAGGGTGGTTAAATATACTGACTCAACTTTTGTCACTCACGCCATTTTCACCCAGTTACTGAGTACCCAGCTACTGGTGCTTGCATGCATAGCAATCATAACAACTTTTGTTTGTCACTACAAATGTTAAAATACATGAGCTTTAGATATAATGCAGAAGAAAAAACATATGCCTCAGCAGCTACACAGGCCATTTCATGCCTGTGTAATAGTACTAGTTTTACATTACAGTGTTTTATACTGCAAATAGTTCACTGCAACAACACAGAAGACATGTGAAACTGGAAATGAGTTGAAATAATTATCATGGAATTTTGAGTCTTCGCCCGGGAAAAATCAGGGAATTTGTTTTCTTGAAATGCAGGATGACTGCCAAGCTAACCTGACTCCCCAAGAACTTGACTGTTTTTACTGACTTATTATGTTTTTTGTATATTCGTGCAGCACCTTTTTGCAACCGAGCCATAGGAATGCAGAATGGACGCATAAAAAGTACTCAGCTGTCTGCATCATCAGTTTTGAATAAAAAGTTCCTCCCAACTTATGGACGACTGAATCGAGGTGGATGGTGCTCCAGGCGCAACAGCCACAACGAGTGGTACAAAGTTGATTTCAGGAGGCCAACGATAATCCGTCAAATTGGTACACTGGGTTACTTTAAACAGAACTGGTGGATCAGGTCTTTTAGACTGGAGTACAGTCTGGATGGTTTGCACTGGGTCTTCTACACTCAATCACCGGTAAATATAGAATGAAATGATAAAATCTTTTTTATAGATATAGATGGATATTTTATTTCTCCTTATCAAACTCATTAACAATTCATGGCGTTAACAAAAGAAATCATAACCGTGAAGATCATCTTTACATCTCATCTAAATATGGAAGAGATCTTTATGAAATTTAGTCTCCGGTTATCTCGAACTCGCTTATCCCGAACTTCGTTCTAATTCGAACCAAAACCTATTCCCCTTAGATTTGACTGGTATTTTCTTTGTTATTTTCTACTGTTTATCTCGAACTCGCTTATCTCGCACTTCGTTGTATCTCGAACCAAATCCTGTTCCCCTTGGATTTGACTGGTATTTTCTTTGTTATTTACCACTGTTTATCTCCAACACGCTTATCTCGCACTTCGTTCTATCTCGAATCAAATTCCGTTCCCCTTGGATTTGACTGGTATTTTCTCTGTTATTTACTACTGTTTATCTCGAACTCGCTTATCTCGCACTTCATTCTACCTCGAAACAAATCCCGTTCCCCTTGGATTTGACTGGTATTTTCTCTGTAAATACATGTAACTACTGTTTATCTCGAACTCGCTTATCTCGAACTTCACTCTAGTTCGAACCGAATTCCGTTCCCCTTGGATTTGACTGGTATTTTCTCTGTTATTTACTACTGTTTATCTCGAACACGCTTATCTCGAATCTCCGCTTTTCTCAAGCTGTTTTTCTTTCCCCTTGGTACAAAAATACCCTTTATATCTCGAATAAGTCTGAAAGTTGCTCCTTGAAATAAAAAATGTTGCTACTTGTAAAACTCTGAATCACTCTTTTATTTAAGCAGCTGATTATATTTGCTGGCTGTAAAGTTTCTTCCGCTTCTTGTATCTATGTCACACAATTGTTCCATATGTCTCCTTCGTGAATTTGATCCCAGGCAAAGAGTTCCCTTTTTAAAATTCCGAAGATCACAATCCAACATCTTATGTCATTAGTTATACAATATAACTCCGAACTATGGCTACGACAAAGCCTCAAAACTTTGCTACCTACGTTCTTGTTTAACGTCCACTTTAAGTGTAAAATAAAATTAAGTATGTACCGCTGTAATATAACTCAATTTACATAAAGTGTATGAACGTTTGTGCATCTTCGCTTAATTCGATCTCCGGTTATCTGAAACTTTTTCCAGGTCCCCCTGAGAGTTCGAGAGACTACTGTATTAGCACAATATGATAGAACTAACCTACACGTTTGTTACAAAAGATAAAATATTCGCTTCCCAACTTTATGGGCTTTAAAACGGCTCTCGCCTTCGGCTGTCATTTATAAATGCCCACGAAGGTTTCCCGCTGGGGTGTTTTGCGTCAAAAGGATACAGTGCGTGTGTTTTAAACCGTAGATACCTAAACCCATCATCAAAATAAAGCTTATAGAGCTGGTTTTGAACTATACTAAGTTTTTTTTATTAAAGTGAATTTTTAGATTTTTTTACGTTCTCTGAAACGAGCGTAAAAGTTGTCTTTCGAGAGTTCAAAGGGAATTCGTTCGTTTCTCTTAAAATTTGCACAGTAACTTCTTCAATATATGAATAACAAAAACTGCCTGCTATTTTTTTTTATTTTTAGAGAAACGTTTTTAGAGCAATTTTTGCGCGGTCTATAGACTTTTTTTAAACCCCAATTCGAAGAAGCATCGTAACTTGCCTCTTAATCAAATCATTAAATATCAATGATCGCTTGGACTTGTAACTTTCGATAGGTGACTGTGCCCCTCGCTTGAAGAGAACGTAAAAAAATCAAAAGTTTCATTTAAATTCAAAATGTTTAGTGTAGTGCGAAAGCCAGCTCTATAAGCTTTAATTTGATATATGGAGTTAGGTATCTACGGTTTAAAACAGATGCGCTGTATCGTTTTGACGTAAAACACCCCTGAGGGTATACGGTAACCTTAATTACACTCAGAGACAGAATTATGTTAAGATTTTACAAGGATGACAATAATTTACAAGGAACATTTAAAAATCTGTTTTAAAACTACCAAAATTTCCATCTAACCCAGTCGGCAATGTTAACTACTTTTAACAATTCTGTTTTAATTGCAGTCTGTAAAAACATTTATTGCCAATTGGGACCGTTACACTCTCAAGTTGAATCCTATCAATCCTCCAATAATGGCTCAGTTTATCCGAATACGGCCTACAAGCTGGAATGGACGCATCTGCTTGAGAGCCGAGTTTTATGGCTGCAATGCAGGTAAATTATAACAATATTCAGCTTCACTGCGATCACGTGGTTCCAATTGTTGAGCCACGTTACAATTGCCGCAAATTTCTTGTTTTATAAATGAAAATAAAATAATAAATAAATAAAAACTGTTATTTACCCTCAAATTTCGTAGCTCTAGAGCTAATATCTTCGAACGCACCGAAACTACAACACAATTAAGAATCCCAACTGGCAGGAGGCAGATCAGTTGGCTATAATACAAAACTTGGTGGATTTGACCTCTGGGATTTACCCGAAGACAAATCCAACTAGTGGTCAGAGAGGGACTTGAACCCAGGTCAACCGCATTCAAGTCTGACGCCCTGACCACTAGGCCACGCTTGCCTCAAGTCAAACAGTGACTCGAAATAGTATAGTATTTAACAATTAGATTATAAGGTCGAGATTTCTATTCGAAGCGAAGCCCGAATCAACTATCGCGCGATGGAAATCGAGAGCGAATAATCTAATTGTTTTAGTAGAAATCTACTAGTCGTTCAAAAAAAAGGCTGTCATTTTTATTGAATACCTCGAAATTTTTTTGGAAACCTCGAAGGAGCGGCCGCCATTTTGTTGACAATCGCTAACCACTATCTATCACCGAATATATAGTGGGTAGGGTAGCCAATCAGAGGACAGCATTGGTAATAGAACGCTAGTAGATTTATACTAATTTAGATTATTTTATGAAGTAATATCAAGTTGGAGTATAAACGCGTGGCATTGCTAACTTGCAGCCACTATAT
>JAOCPT020600540.1:0-10248 GCA_026546935.2 Palythoa grandiflora | reverse complement strand
CATTATGAGACACGTGATATTTCTTTCAGTCTAAATGTCTAAATGTGTAAATGTGTAAATGTCTTTTTTCGGTGGACGACGTCAATGACATTGACTGTATGGTTCTAAAATGTTTATTTGAAATTGAAATATATAAATCGTGTTATGTCTGCAACAATTTTGGGATTTCAAAAAAGTGTCCTTAACATTTTAAAGTGTCTGTACGGCCTTAAGGGTTTTTGTGTTATTGGTATCTTCATATTGAATAAACAGGTATTCCCGCCGGCGCGGGATTTTTAAAGCTCGATTTTGTAGTGAAGATGTTGCGGAATCGGTCGAATGGCAAAATGTGACTCCAAATTTTTTTTAGCTCACCCAACTAGTTTTGAACTGGTTTGAATCTTGCCTATGGTCTCACGGCAAAAATTCCTCCACTCTAAGCTTTATGAATAACAAGTTATTTTGGGTACAAAAATTGAACTAGGCCAATCAGTTGTGCAAAAAGCCTAAAGTATATTGAAATTGTTGCATTGCTTTTGTGTGGCATGCAGAAAACCTTTTGCATTATGGGTTAAAAACCTGCTATTTTCCTGAGCTATTAGTTAAAATATTTTCATGATCAGAGGTTTATTGCACACCATAGATGAAAACTTCAAAAAATATGTACAAGCTCCCTTGAACTATTGTTTTTGCCCCATCAGTGCTAGAAAAGGGGCATTTTAAGCCCTTTTGTAGAGGATAGCTCTGTTGCTATGATAACAGCAGAGTCAAATTTGGGGTTTTGAACCAGTTTGGGGGAGGTGTTTGAAGTCTAGTAGATATTTCTAAAAAAAATTGCATTTTGAAGAGATTTTTTTGAAAGGTGGAAGACCACCTCAAAAACAAACATCGCAAAATTTCTTTCTTGAACTGGTATTTGGATAGATTTGACGCTGGCCTTTGGTTCCATAATCTAACACTTACACGAGAAAAAGAATGCTTTGTATGTTTAGCCTGGAAAATCTTGCGAAAAAATTTTAATTACAGAAGACTTGGTCTGATACAAGTGAATCTAACTGTGAATATATATATATATAGATATATATATCAAGTAAAAACAGAGGCAAAGTTTAGCTGTCGCTACCCTGAGTTTCACGCCGTACGGCGATCATAAGGCAGTTAACTGACAGTTCAAATTCATATATATTCATACATAAACAAGGGAAATCAAAGGTGTTAAATTACATTGAATGACAACATTTAGAAAATAATGTAATTTAATGTAATTTAACGTAATTTAACACCTTTGATTTCCTTGTTTATGTATGAATATATGAATTTGAACTGTCAGTTGCCTGATGATCACCGTACGGCGTGAAACTCAGAGTAGCGACAGCTAAACTTTGCCTCTGTGTTTTTACTTGTTAAATTATCGCTCTACCTATAATGGTATTGAGCGCTCTACATGTTCATGCCATATTAGTAACTTTTTGGTTACCATATTTTGGTTTTATATATGTACATGTACATGTATGTATGTATGTGTTTATGTGCGTGGTTATTGGGGCAAAACAAAAACAAAAGTCGAATTTTCATGACATGCGCCGAGTTCTCGATATTTACAGAGATCGGCTTTTAAAAATTGTTTGAAACTTTGTTTGATCTCTTTAAAACAAATCAACCAGCTGCTAGACACTCAGTTTGAATTTTAAAAGAGAAATAAAGCTCAAAAAACATTGGAATGTTTTGCAGATAAAAAACCAGCTTCCTTTTACATTATATTTTATCTGTAATAGCAGAACGACGGCGGCGAGGTTGGCGCAGCGGTAAGATCTTTGCTTTCTAACCACAGGGTCCCAGGTTCAATCCTCGGCACTATTGAAACCGGGGATAAGCACCGGCTCCAATGGGTCACTTAGGCTCGTAAAAGGATTTAGCTTTAGCTTAATAGCAGAACGTAAACGTTTAATTTTGCTGCTCGTACATTATTTCTTTTTTGTTATAAAAGACGACTAGCTTATTTTTGAGTTGATTATTGAATTAGTTAAGTAACATTAACGGGTAACATTGAGCTAATTAGGTTCTTTCGGGTAATGATCGATGATTGCACAGAACATAAAACACGGCTGAAGTAAGGATGAAACTCTACAAGCTGTTTACAATAAAACATTGTTGAATTATTCATATTGAGTTATTTTACAATCGAGTGAAACTTCTCTGGAGCTAATTTACAAAAAGTTCTGTTAATTATTAATCAACCAAGCTTTCCAAAAAACAAAATGTAGATGATCAAATAATTTGGTTTTTAAAAAAAGAAAAGAAAGGAAAACTTTCTTGAAAAAACGAAAGCTTTTTCGCACATCCAACATCAATCATTAGCTTCGACACCAAAATTATGAGAAATAGAGACCTATAGTTTAAATTCAATTTATTTTTGTATGAAATTCCGTTTTGGCAGCTGTTTAACACTAGCAGTAAAAATATATTAACCTGATTTTTATAAAACTGCGGCAAAGTTAGGGTTATACTGAATAGGTTGAAATGTGAAAAAAAAATGAAAATAGCAAATTATATATTGCTTTATTGAAAAAGAACTTCAATACTTAATTTTGTTTGCGAGTTATTGCCAAACACCGTTTTCTTGGTTCCACTGTTACAATAGTAAGGATTGTAAAAAAATATTAATGCTCGCTGAATTTTCGCTATTTTGCCACGAAATTTGCATAGCTCAACCATGGAGAACAAAAAAGAACAAAACTGTGTCGGCGAATTTGAAAAAAAAAAGTCCCGGTTGATTTTTTATTAATCGATTTCTGCGCCCCTCTATTAAAAATATTTGCATTTTTTCTAGAAACAAACATAAAAAAATAATCGGCTTTCACAAACAAAAATCGCCGACACGGTTTTGATCGGCACACTTTGACGAAGTTAAAAAGGTAACAAACACTACCGGAAGTTAAGATCTGAGCTACTGTTGACTTCATAAATACAAAAATTGAAATCGAAAGAAGAGCGTTTGTTCGTCCTTACAATAACAAATGTATCGATATAATTTAGATATTCATTTAGAGAATTTTATAAGCTTTCCAGTGATATATAGGGTTTATGGGTCTGTGATAAATATCAAGTGAGATATCGTATGAAAGCTAGCAATACCGCTCAAGGTGTTCAGTAACGTTCAATGTTTAACTCTTTTCATTTCTTATATCAGTTTTACAAACATTGAAGGCATTACGTAGTTTCTTAAGTTACACATCGACGTCTGTAGTTTGTAGTACGATTTTAATTTATTGGACAGTTTTAAAAAAGCTGAAATGAAAATTTTAAATTAAAACTTTCATAATAATTACCAAATGGCGTCATGATACGATAATTTGTTGCTATGAAAACTAAACAGCTGACACACTTAAACGTTTTTTAAAACTAGAATAGCATAGTGACAAACACAAAGTTTCATGGCTACACGGTTTTTTTTTTTTTTAAGAACATCTTTATAAGAACAATGAGGCTCAAATTTGCCTAAATGTAAGAACAATTGAAGAACAAGCTCAGGCTGAGGCTTGATAACTAGGAACGTTTTTGTGGTAGAAAATAGACTAAAACTTAGCGATACGGCATAAAACATAAAAAGATTCACTGTAAAGACTGTTCCTCTAAATTCATCCGTTTAATACATGTGTGGCGCAAGGCGTTCCATTTTCCTTCATTGCCTTGTTTTATTTTAATTTCTTTTCTTTGTCAAAAACCGCTCACCGGCAGAAATATGAACAAATTATCTGAGAACAAATTAAGGCTGCAATCGCCAAAAAATTAAGAACAATGAGCCCCGGCAAAATTTACAGGTTCTTATTAAAAAAAGCATGTAATTCCATTCGTTATAGAAAGGTAGGTTTGGAAAATTTGGATGAAACTGTTATAAAAATATACCCCCGACCATCCAGCTGCTGTTGCATAAATTGTTTATGTAAAAGATAACGCATTTGGGTTGTTGCTTGTTAATTAACTGCTGTCAAGTAACAGGTACCATGGTTTAATGGCAAGAAGTTGATATACGTTATATTCTCAAACTAGATAGCCGTCTGTTTTAGCAATACTTTATCTGTGGTGACTTCGTCTTTTGACTTTTGTTATCTTATAAGGAAAAACTTGTTGGCGGACTTTGAGTTAACCCTGAAGTCCGTCCACAGTCTACAACTTCCGCTCTCTCCTATCTGCTTCATCACAATACCTTAATTATAAAGAAAATAAGTGATATGTTAGAAACTAATGAACGCTATTGGTGCGTATCATCAAAACATTTGTGTTTGAAAGGTATTTAAAATTGTATATCAGCTAAGCCTCGATTTCGTGCACAAGATGAAAACTCTTAAGCGAAGAACCAAGCCCTAGAACCTAGAAGAAGAGTCAGCTTTGTGTTGCAAACATGAAACCGCTTTTACTTAAAACTATAACCTGCTTGGGTTTATGGACGTTAGCAAATCTACCAATGAGTCGGTCAATGGAAGAAACCGAAAAGAATTTCCGCCAGGCATACTTCATGAAGCACACCCATTCTTACCTGGCTGTAGAAAAGGTGATTTACTAAATAAGTAAATCTAGGATTTTTACAGTTTTCTAATTCGCTAGCAATTCACATTCACTATTTCGTTAAAGTATTTTTAAAAGAACACTCTTTTTAAAACTTTTAAGGCGCAATTATTGCCAACGAGCGAGCCGAGCCAAAAGGCGAAAAAAAAAATTGAAGCTGGACACCATGGAAAAAGTTGATTTACGACGTTTCGGACTAAAGCCGGTCCTCTTCAGAATACTTTATCCTTACTTTCACTATTTCGTTTACAGCACTTTTAAAGGAACATCTGCATAAAGCTTTGAGGGAGTAACTTCACGCTTTTTCTATAAGAACAACGAGGCTCAAATTTGCCAAAAGTTAAGAACAACTTAAGAATAAGCTCAGGCTGAGGCTTGAAAACTAGGAAACTTTCTGTGGTAGAAAACTGACTAAAACTTAATGATGATACAGCATAAAAGATAAAGAGATTCACTGTAAAGACTGCTCAACAAACAATGAAAGTAGTTCGCCTATAAATTCAGCCGTACAGTGCATGTGTGGCGCAAGGCATTTCATTTTCCAATACCTTGTTTTATTTATCTATTTTTTTTTTCAATAAAAGCCGCCACAGAAAAAGAACAAATTAAGAAGAAATTGAGGCTGAAATCGACAAAAAATTAAGAACAATAAGCCTCGGCAAAATTTACTAGTTCTTATAAAAAAGCGTGTATTTTATAGATTTGTCCCAAATTTCACCAGTATAAATTATATAACCCTACATCTTTTACTAGGTGGCGTTCGCTAGTCAGGTCCTATTATATTTGGATGTGCCAACTATTATTTGAGCTTTTTGAAAGCTCTTATTAATTATTAATATTTGCATGTGTCTAATTACTGCTAATAATAATATGAAATGTATACGTATTTTGGTTCAATCTGGTATAGTACTGAGCTAATTTTAATAAGTCTTACTTAGTTTAAAATTGATAATTAAGTACATCATATGATATCAAGGTAAATATTTGTAACTATTCTCCATAATTTGAGTCACGTTCTCTAAACATATTTTTCTTTAACAACAATTTAGATAATTTAATAGATGTAAGTTAGAAAAAACGGTTCTGATAAATATCATAAAATGGTATTGACTCATGCACAAAAATCATCTTAGTTTTTTAAATTATATTTTTAAAAGAAATAGTATAATTGCTTCAGGGTGCAGATTTACTGGTACACGATTTCGAGGCATGCGCCTTACGGTGTGCCAGATACCACAACTGTTTCTCGCTCAACATGGCAACACAACCGTACGACGCGAGTGGACACTACTTGTGCGAACTCCTAAAAACCGATAAGTACAACGCCTCAAAGAACTTCACAGCCAACCCGAACTTTCACCACTACAGTATTGAGGTAAGCATTTTTTTCTTAACTGTTGAACTTTAAGAATAAAAACTTAAACTGATTAAAATAAATTGACTCCAAACACCCCTGAGTGTTGACCGGTTCCGTGATTTTTCTGGAAGGTTTTTAATTCATCCATTTTCCTACCGCTGCTGTTAACTACAGATCTAAGATACAAGATACCACAGAGCGTCTCAAATGCCGCAGTATTTTAAAGACAAGTCCTTTATTCTTGCTTCTTGCTACGAAAAATGTTAAGGAGTCGTTTCAGCTAAGAAAAGCGTTTAGAATTAAAATAAGTTTCCTAAAATGGATAAAATTGATAAATTTAAACGTAAGGCTAAATAAAAATATTTAAAAAAGTTCATAAAACCAAACGTTTCCCTTTCCCCCGATGTTCTTACACGTGCCGTGTCATTACATGTAGGCCTGCGCGACTGATGCATCAAGCGTAGGATTTTCGAGGCTTTGTTAATCACTGCTAGAAATCCATCATTAAAGTTTGAATATAAAACTGCTAGGAACTGGCTTTATCTTTTCTCCTGATCATATTGATGCACTGAAAAGTTTTTTTGCTGGATTAGTCTTTCATTTATTAGATTTGTGTCTTAAAAATCTGACTGAAAGATCTTAATTGATCCTGTAACTATAACGCATTTCGTAAACGGTTCTTGCAACACGGTCTTAAATATTTTTATCCGCTTCTTATTACATGATGGCAGGCTCGCTGATTAAACCGAATTCTGTGTTCTGATTCGTTACACAAGCGGGCAAGATAGGCCTATCTTCACCGCTTGGAATTGCCCGTTTTGTTCGCGCAAGAAAAAAAAAAATGCGTGGGGTGGAATTACACATTGAGTTCTGGGCAATGGAGACACAAAGAGGGGAAGAGCATAGACGAGTTCCAGAATTTATTCGTTAGCAAAAGCCGACAAATACAAAAATTGAAACGCGAACGGATATGAAGAAATGGAAGAGTTTTTGTTTTACGGAAAACAGTAGTAAAGTGAAATTCTTTGGACAAATAATAAACCTTTTATTGAAATTAGAAGCTTGTACGGTCAACCTGTGTGGATATTGGCCTCGTTCTTTTTTTGCATTTTCGTGGACCATGACTTCGTCTCGGTCCATAAAAACGCAAAAAAGAACTTAGCCAATATGATCTTGACTTCACGCTTGTTCAATAGCATGAAGTCAAGATATTTTTAAAATGATATTTTAGCAAAATTTACGGTCTACTTCCTTTTTGCCAAATCCGACCACAAGAGAATTTCCTTATAGTATACTACTAGTGCTTGTCTGTGCACACGGCGAATATTCTTACCAAAGCATAGCTTTAAAACAAGCTACGATACAATAAAAGTGGAAGATACAAGTATTTCAGCATCTAATTTTGGAGACATAAGGGAAAAAAAGCTGAAGCTATTTATAAAAGAACACAAACCAAGCTTCAATGAACAAGACCAGTCAATTCTCCTGAGACTTTTAAACGGGCTTACATGTAAAATATCCGTTATCACTGTCAGTTGCTGTCGATGGCCTAAGGATAAATTATAGGCGAAAATTTACAGTCTTAAAAAATGACCAGTCTTCTTATCATCTTATTTCTATCATTCATATCATGATCACATGAAGGGTATCAATTGGTATCAATTTATACTGACGCGAAATCTAGTTATTTCATTACCAATCGTAAATCAAATTTGATTTACCTTTTGTCTTCAGACTCCTTGCTCTAGGAATCCTTGCAAAAACGGAGAAACTTGTGTTGCTAATTACATCACGGGCGGCTTCGAGTGTCTCTCAGGAGAGTACATTGAGCAAGGTAAGAAAAGTTGATCTCTGGTTACTTTAAAGGTTGGTTCACACTGTGACATAAGCATAAGCATGCATAAGCATAGACATAAGCATAAGAATTCTATGTGCGAACCGAATCAAAATAAGCATAAGCACAAGCATTAGAAAATGGAAAATGGAAAAACTTCCGTTTTCTTATGCTTATGCTTATGTCGTACAATTGCAAGTGTGAACCGGTCTCAACTAGGCATAAGATATATGCCTGCAATTTTTCTGTCAGCAGAAAAAAAAACATGCGCAGTAGCTATTCAATCCTTATGCTTATGTTGGTTCGATTCACACATCCAATTCTTTTGCTTATGCTTATGTCTATGCTTATGCTTGTGCTTATGTCACAGTGTGAACCAGCCTTAAGTGCGACTCTAGTTAAATTTACAGGGCTGGTATAATAATAATAATAATAATACTATACAATTTATTTCACCATCAGGAACATACAGATAGTTACAGATATATATATAAGATTATAACAAGTTTGTTCGAATTACAGAAATACATAGGATTAAGCTAGAAGTATGATTTATATTCAGATATAGGGTTAATTTACAGTTTGATTCGTGTTCTTACAGATACAGGTCACTATATTAAATTTACATTATTTGATGTCATTGGTGACTGCATTTAGAAATAAGAACTGATGGCAAGACAGCTCAAAAATTAAACCATATGGCTTATTATTTTTGAACTGCCTTTTCGATTGTCTGGTATCGTGTCTGGCAATATGCATACGTACACCAACTTCTTGAAAACTTGAGCATTATTTATCGCTTTATCAACTCAGTGGCCCATTAGAGCCGGTGCTTATCTCCGGTTTCTGTAGTGTTGAGCGGATGAGAGTTATTAACTCCCTGTAAACGGGCATGAATCCATCGCAGAGTTAGATCATCTGACACGCGATATCTAAACTACAAAGTGAAGGTATATATACTTTGTGAAACTACGACTGTGGCAAATTTTACATTGAACAAAATAGCCAGAACAGTTGATACAATTGACAGAATAAAGAACATACAGTGTAACCCCGTTAACTTATATATAACGAACCCCGTTTAAATGTACTGACGTTTGGATCCCACAATCAAACACTTGCACCTTAATTAGCCTTTACCTAAACGAACAAAGTACTGGGTATACGAATATTTAAAATTGATTGAATTGAAAAATGAGGCCCGCCATCTGAAAGAGCAGCCAAATATTAGAAAGTTTACCAAATTTGAGAGTCATTGGTTTAAAGGCAAAGGCATGGTACACTTTTAAAAATCGCTAAAATAAGAGAGCTTTGTATGAATTAGAGGGGCAAGCTTCCGATTTTATGAATGAACGCTTTGAATATTCACATTTTTTAACAATTACCGTTGACCGCTGATGCGTGTCAACCCTCAATTTCAACTTTTGCAAAAATCTCGAAAAGTAAAAATCGGCCAAACCTTTAATGTCATTTTCGAAAATATTTTACCGAAGGGGTTTTTTAGACAAAATATGAGGAAATTGAAAATTTCGTGACTGAACACCGAATCTCGATATTTACTGTCAACCACTCTTAATATGTTCGGAACATCTTGGGAAATCTTCGGAAGTATTCGGAAATTTTTGGGAAATGCTCATATGTTGTCTGGGTTGTTCGGAAACGTCCGCAATTGTTAAACCATGTTGGTAGGCACCAGAATGATTGAAAGGTTCTCAAAGTATCCAATATCGTGTGATATTCGTCGTTATCTATGGGAGTTATTGTATGGTATTGTGAAACGTATCGTATGATAATAGACCTTTGTCATACTTTTGCCATTGAACACAATGCTGGATGGGCGTACCAAACCTTTCATGAAACTTTAGTTTTCTCTTTTGTGCATTATTCAGCAAAACCCAGAACATTTTTTTCAGCAAAATCTAACCACATTTTGGTAGATCTTTCAAAAATGTTTGCCAAGAAGACTCAAAATACTCATGTAACGCTATCCAGCCTCGTTTTCAATGTAAGATGGCATAAACGTGACAAAGGTCGAACGTTTATTTTCACTAGGAAGAACTGCATGAAATAAGTGATGTTCCAGATGCTGAAAGAATGACACCAAGTGAAAGAAAGGTTGCAAGAGTTACTACTGAGGATCAGAAGTTTGATGAAGATTATTACCTGTAAGTCCATTTAAGAGCATTATCAGCATCATTATCCTGAAGGGGATCCAGGATTTTGTGGAGGGGAGAGGGAGGGGGGTTCGACCCGAGTGCTGAAGATGCTAACCTCTATGGGGTCTATGGGGTCTCAGGGCATTCTCTACCAGAAAATTTGAAATTCAGGTTTTCTGTAATCACTTTGCCTTTAAGTTTTAATTACCTTTAGCAAAAAAAATATAAGAGAGCTTTAAAATTAGTGATATTCTAAGGACAAGCAGAAATCGTGTAAAGGTCGCTCGAGTGGCGAGTAAAAATGAAGAACTTGTTTTAATCACAAGTTAGTTGATCATAACTCTGTCTGTTGGTAT
>JAOCPT020600492.1:0-10250 GCA_026546935.2 Palythoa grandiflora | reverse complement strand
AGGTATCTACGGTTTAAAACAGATGCGCTGTATCGTTTTGACGCAAAACACCCCTGAAGGTATATGGTAACCTTAAAGTGCCAGTTCTAATCAGCTGGGAGTTGATTTTATTGAGGGAGAAAAACCGGAGTACCTGGAGAAAAACCCTCAGAGTCACATTGAGATCGACAAATCTCAGCCCATGTGTGGAGCCCGGGAGTTGATCCCGGATCATAGAGGTGAGGCACACAAGTGATGACTGCTATGGAAACCTGACTCCCCAGTCTTTCATGTCACATGTTGATTTATAGATTCTTATGGCTTATCAACAATTTACTGTTTATAACTTATATATTTAAGGGTCTATGTTTGCAATTTTAGAAATAGAAAACATGTTCTATTTTCACTCTCTTTTGTAACCAGCCGGGTCTTGGAAAGTCATGCACTGGCAGTCCCTCCTCTGATCACAACTGAAACCAGCTTGTATGCTGACAGAAACTACAGTCAAGTCAAGAGTAGAAATCCCCACAAAATATAATTCTGACACATTATTATGAAAAATCTGACTAGTTTTTGTAAAACAGTTTCAAGAAGCCAGTGTGGATCCACCCTAGGGCTGCAGTGCCAGTTTACCCTTTCTTTCTCCTTTTTTAATTGATTATTTGCCCCCCAAAAAGTATGCAACAGCTGTTATTAAATTTAAATATTATAAGATATTATATAGCAGTTTGAATTCAGGTACTTCAGGATATTCATAGTATAAATTCAGTAGATCTCATTTTTGTTTATTTTCAGAAAAACTCAAAGCTGAAGATTTAAAGCTTCACAAAGCACCTGAGGTAATATAATTAGTATAGAAACTCTCACATGTGGCCTTGTCAAACTACAGTGTTCAGAGATGTTGAAAAAATTTGAAACAGAAGTTTTCATGTTTTTATGCTAATTTAGATGGGCCCTCAAAACATTTAGTAGTAATTTTGTTTGTTTTATCATAAGATTATAGTTTGAAAAAGAACTTTTTGCTGTTTATCACTTAGGTTGAGGTTCTTGGATGCACAAGTATTAAAATTTCATGGGAGGATGTGGTAAGCAACAATGGGCACCTTTCAGAATGCACCTTTGAGCTGCAAATTTCATCCAAGAATGTGAACTTCAAAACAGTCTACAGGTATATACACCAATTGCATATGAACGTAACACATTTATTTAACAAATGAAAAAGTAAATTTCTGTAGAATTCGTTCAAAGGTCATGTCGATGATTTCTTGCTGAAAAACTTGTCATAATTAGGTGGTAGATTTGGGAAACTGGGCTAACATTTCAGTTGACCAGAAACCCACTAAGTTTGCCCCAGGAGACCTGACTACCCTTTTTCTACAAGTATGTCTTATATATTTCCATCTCAAGTTTTCATCAATAACCCAAAGCTGTAATTTTTTTTTCCTCAGTGGGTCCCAGAAGAAATTCCAGCTAACAGAACTGAAAGCAGGCACTCTCTACAAAGTCAGGTATATAATTAACACAATTTATAGCCACTGTAAGGTTCTGTTCTTTAATTGGTGAAGATAACATTATTAATTTTGCCCTCATTGCCCTCAAGAGAACTCCCCCCCCTAACCTTATTAAAAACTTGTCATGCGCACATTTGTTTGTACATTGGTGTTCATGTAGAGTCTGTAGTATTCTTTTTAACATTTAAGGTTTTTAAGTTAATATTAAACTTTTGTATGAAACAGCCACTGTAAGGTTTTGTTCTTTAATTGGTGAAACTGACATTATTGATTTTGCCCTCAAGAGACCCTCGCCCCCTTTCCCCCCAACCTTAAAAATAACTTTTCATACACATTTGTTTGTACATAGGTGTTCAGGTAGAGTTTGTAGCATTCATTTAAACATTAAGGTTTTTAAGTTAATGTTAAACTTTTGTATGAAACAGCCAATCGCAAGCTGATAGCTACTGATACCTATGACAGTAACGATGGCTTCAGCCCTCACACAGTGTAGGATTCCTGTAACTAGAAAACTTACAAACAAATTATTGCAGAGTAGCATTCTTAAAGCAGCATCTCTCCATCCACTTAGACTGTGTGCTATTAAAGATGGCGTCAGGGGTATCTTCTCACCAGAAGCTAGTGCCCAGACTCCATGTGCTGCTCCGTCAACTCCAATACCACCTCACCTAGCCAACAAGACAAAGACAAACTTCCTGCTGAAATGGACAGTAAGTAGCCACATACTGTTTGATCAGACATTTGACTTAATGTGTAGATAGAATGGCACATTTCTTTCTTAGAGAACAGGTTATGAGTAGAATACTTTTGTTGGTCATGATGTTAAATCATTGCATTTGGATTTAGTGTAAACATGAATCAGATTTTCAAATAATCTACATTACAGGCCCCCAGTGATAATGGCTCACCCATCACTGAGTACAAGATGGAGTGGGATGAAGGAAAAGGCAATGGAAAATTCTGTGAAATTTACTCTGGTCTCCAGCGACAGTGTAAAGTACCGCACAAGCTTCCCCCTGGCACCCCCTGTGTGTTTAGATTGAAAGCAGTGAATGGCATTGGTCACAGGTGGGTATTGATGATTTTGAACAAGAAATGAATCATCCATGTGAAGCTCAAGCATCACTCAGTATCTAGACAATATCTTGTAACCATATAGCTAGGAACATATTGTAGAACATAATTATTTCTGCCATTAAAATTAAGTCACTAACATCAGCAATTAAAACTGACTGCTAAGCACGGTAGCTGTTGTAATTTGTAGTGCACAAGCTTACAGTGTTTGTCTAACATACTATTCTTCATTATTTTGATTCTAACTGTGACGTCCACACAGGCTGTTGAGATGTCAGACACAGTGACTCAGTTCAATCCCATTCAAAGTGTAATGGCCACTTAGCAAATCTGGAAGCTCAACAAGTTGATTTCTGTGACTCTAATGTCTTTTCCGACTCCTTTAATACTTGTAGCTTCAGATTTATAAGTAACCACTACTTAAAGTAGACAACAGTGACTGCTAGCGTTGGGTGGACTAAAAGTATCAACAGCTATGTGTTACTACATTACAGCAGAACATTGAGGTGCTGCCAGTGTGAGTGTGATTTTGTGTAGTTCTCAGTAAATAAGAAGTAACCAGCAGTGAAACTAAAAGGAGGTGGCAGAACTTTAGCATTTACCAGATTATTTTGAAAGCCCTGAGGGAGGGGGCAGTAAATGACAAATTAAATGTCATGTACGTTTATCATGGAATATAGTCTTTGTTACTGATCCTTTACTCTTGTAAATTCAGTATTACCTTTACCTGAAAAGGACATTATAAAACATTTGGTAGATGTTAGATGGTTTGTGTTCATACAGTTACTGTACTTATAAGATATATGGTATGTATATAGATATATATTGACTGGGAGAATTTTGTATTGTCCATACAGTGAATTCAGCAAAGAGTTTAAGTGTTTCACAAGTGCTGGTGTACCATCGTCACCTGAACCGCCACAGCTGGATCGTGCAGGTGTCAACTATCTCAGTCTGTCGTGGAGTCAGCCAGAGTGCAATGGAGGTCAGTGAGCCTAGTTTTGTCTTGTCAAGATAGCATTTCTTTCATCAGCCACAGTTAGGATTAGGGTTCACTCGTACCTTTGATCTTGTAATTAAACCAAAGTTGTTAGAGTGGAATACTTACGAAAATTATCAAACTACAAAGAAGATTACAGTGTTTCTTTGTTTCATTTTGTGTGCAGGGTCACGGTTATGATCTTTTGTTCTAGGTGTGATGCCTCGTTAGTCTACTGGCCGTTTGCTTATTTACATCTCAAAGTCTTTGTCATCTGTGAAGGCTCAACGTCATATTTCAATAGGGAAACGCAGAAAAAAAACATTTAATGAAGAAAGTCATCAAGTTTCCTAACCGGTCGACTCTACTAACTTTGGTTAAACAGATGATTAAAGTATGTATGTATACATAGGATTAGGTTTTGACAAAATGTTTTGATGTATTTCTTCTACAGCGGAAATAACAGAGTACGAGTTGGATATGGAGGATGAATCAACGGTATGGAATGCCGAATAATTTTATATTAATTTTATATTTTATATATTAGAACAAAGTGTTGAAGTGCATCTCTTTGCCCCAGTTCAAATTATTGTTGTTGTTATTATTACTGTTTCTAATGCTCAAATCTTTAGCCAACAACCTTGATTTACTTTCTCTCTCCAGGGTTATGGGTTCCGTGTGGCCTATAGAGGGCTTGAGAAGAGATTCAGGGTTGAAAAGCTAAGGAGAAATGCACTGTACAAGTTTAGAGTAAGTATAAAACTGCTGTTACACGTTGAAACTTTTACCTGAAACTTGTGTGCAACGACGATGTGAAACAAGTTTTAAAAAAATGGCAGGAATAACATTGGTAGCGAAAGAAGCACAAACATGTGGTTAGTAGTTGCTGCCCCTCGTTTCCAACTATTGCAACTGGCATTTGAGTTGGTTGAAATGGTTGATCAACTAAACCAAAAAAACGGTTTTTCCCAGTAGAACACAAATAAACCCAACAAGCCAAAATTGGTTGAACCCAGTGGATTACGACCTTAGAGTAACTAGTCGTTTGGAACTTAATATCCAAAAGTTCTGATCTATTCCAAAATGTATTCCTGGAATAGTTCCAAACGAAAGTTCCCATAATTGGACCATTTTGTTGTGAGATGGTATCACTGATCAATATCATGGCTTTTTTGCACTGATATGTTTTTTTTCGGGGATTCTTTTTGGTATATATCCTAATGTATCAGTGCTTATATTGTTTTTCAATACTTCTGCTTTCTTTCTTTGGTTATTGTTTTATAGCTTCGTTTCTAGGCCTTAGAATCATTGTTAGTGTGGTGAAAATTTCACCAACAGTCCAAGATTCACCAGAGATTCTAAATCTCATTTTCGTTTTCAGCTGGCAGCAACCAACTCACAAGGTTCAAGTCAGTGGAGTGACACAGCTGCTTTTTGTACAGTGCCAGAGAAACCAGGTTTGTTCTTTGACGTAGCTTCAAAATTAAGTTTTGAAAGTTAAGTTATATTAAGTGAGAATTATTTTTGTTGTTTTCTCTGATTGATTTAATGGTCAACTGAACATGGACCTAGGAGACATTGCTTTTGTTTGATTCTGTGATTCCTTCAAAGACGATTTTCAGTACATGGGAATTTTGCTGCCGTATATGGCTGCCAGAAATGAGAAGAACTAGAGTTCAGATTAAACTAATACTCATGACAACGACTCAGTACATCCCTGTAGTTAAAGGTTGTAGACTGACAGCCGAAAGCTTGTGTTTTTAACATTTTAACGAGAGAACGATTTTATAATCCTTGCAGTCGTTGAAATTAAGGTTCAACTCAACAGCAGTTCAACGATAGAATCTAATGTGGGCCAGAATAAGTTGGAACTTCAGAGTGACAGTCCATTTTATCACTCTTAAATAAGGATTTTTTGAATATTTTTTGATCCATGGTTTCTGCTTTTTATATAAATGCGTTTAAAACTACAAGTTTTGATCCATTAGTCGTTATAGTTCGTAACTATATTTTGTTTCGGTTACACAGGCCGCCCACTGCCCCCAGTTGTTCAAGGGAAACCCAAAACGTCATCATTTACAATCGCATGGGGTAAGACAAGATTCTAGTGCCAACACAATATGCCTTGTACAATGTGGGAACAGTATATTCATTTCTTTTCGTTCACGCGCTTACGTTTTTACACGTCCTATTCTTACGAGTTTGTATTGCCATGGGTGGCGGAAGCAAAAAATCATGGGGGGTGGGGGAGGGGGCACAATGGAAATTGCAAAAGTTCGTTATTAACCCATGCCCCCCATCCTCCCTGGAATTTCTATTCAAAAGTTGCTGTTGTTAGCCAGATTATTATTGGGGGGGGGCACCCCTCCCCCGGCCCCCCAGTTTTGCCACCCATGATTCCAGCCTTTTACTCTCTATCTGAATATGTATATAATATTGATCAGGTTTTAGCATGTACGGAATCATTCTAGCAATTGTTTTAGTACAAACCAAGCAATTTAAAAAAATGTCAGTTAAATGTTAATGACACCTGAGCTTATGTAACGAAAAGGCTTTACTATTTTCAGTTGAGACGAACAAAGAAAGAAAATCGTATCTTTTTTAACTAAGTTTTATCCTTGGTTCTTAGAATGATGAATTGTAGCTGATTAGGAATTTTACTTGACAAAAATGAGATCACTAGCCTAGAATCAAATGATAGGGGTGTGACACAGATGTGGGAAAATGTTTATTTATCTTAAAACTTGTCTTGTAACATGCAGATGCGCCGTCCGACACTGGTGGAGCAGAGATCACTAAATACATGGTGGAAATGGACGATGGTCAAGGTTTGTTTGTTTCTCAACTTGTTAGCTCTTAACACGTGAAGAGATTTGTTATAATCAGTGTGACATATGGGACATGTTCCAATAAGTTTAATATCTGTAGGATAGTGTTACAGTAATACAGTGTTACCTGCAATAGCGTTACAAGTGTAGATAGCCTCTCCCTGTTTTTGTTCTTAAACGTTTAGGAAAATGGCGTACTCATTAAAATTTGGCCGCCCATGTAAGTCTCGATATTTAGTTTTTAACAATATTTTAAAAACTTTCAATCGCAGGTGGCCCGTTTACCGAACTATACACTGGACTGGACTTGGAAAAAACGGTGGAAGGCTTGTCCCCAGGCCACTGGTACAGACTGAGGGTCGCTTGTGCCAGTGAAGGAGGAAACAGCGATGTAAGCCACTGTGATTTCTAACTTCTGCTGATCACAGCGACTACAGGCTCATTATTCTTACTTTGAAGTTTAATTTTCAAACTTAATCTATTGATAATAAGTCACATGTCTCGTTATCACTGGTACTTTTAAGGCATTATTGCATCCTGTATGAAGTAGACTTACTCACAATGTTATTAATTTAGAATTTGCTCAATTGTTTGTTTATTGTTAGTTAATGCTTATGAACTACAAAAATAAATACCTTTCTCATTTTTCTAACACACTCATTGGAAATAATCGGTATTTTGTGTATGGTTAATTTTAAGTGGCCAAACTGTTGACAGAATGACAGCAATATTTGCGTTCTTATTATAATGAATAGCATTTTGTTTACAGTGGTCGAAGATTGCAAAGGTGCGCACGGTCCCGGTGACTCCTGGGAAGGCCAAGGCACCTGCCTTATCACGGTTCGTTAAACCACAGCCGAACTCCATTCACGTCCAGTGGGGTACGTACTGAAGTTTGTTTGCGTCCTTGTTTAGGTCCGTAGGTTATTTGCGACGGTTTTGTTTGGAAATCTACAATGAAAACTAGTTTACAAGCCTAATAATTATCTATAAGTTATTTCTTGTGTTATCGTCAAATACTGGTTGTGTAAGGTGTCAGTCAGGAAGTGTTCCAGTATTGACCATCAGCCCTGGAGCTCACTGTTTTAGTTTTCAGGTTTGTGTAGTTAAAGATATATACTTAACGTAGCACAAGAAGTGCAGAAAAATAATTCAAAAAGTATCTAGATAGAATTCGTTAGAGATGTGTTACTAGTAATTGTTGTGGTACCGAACCACCCTTGGATATATCATGACAATTTTGATTCCTCGCCGCAGACCCTCCAGATTACGACGGTGGTGCTGAAATCACCAAATATATCTTGGAAACAGAGAACCCTCTCAAAGGTGGTAAGTATTTTAGAGTTGGTTCACGTATGTTGTTGTAAGGAACGAGATGCCAAAAGCCTGCAGTTACTAATTTTCCTGCAAGAGTGGATCATCTCCTAACACGCTTTGCTTACAAGTCAGTTAAGCCTTGTGATTAAGAGCTCTTTAGCACGGCTTGGCCCTAAGGAAACTAGGTAAAAATAAATCTGTAGTGTATGGATAATTGTAAGAATGAATGAATAGGCATTCAGCTGAAGAACAAACATTTAAACACATATTTCTCTTCTCGTTGTCAGTAAAGAAGGATAAGATAACAGATTGACAAACCAATCTTTACGTCATTCTTTTAAAGCGCTTCTCGTTTTAATCCGACTATTTCTAAAATATTTATAAATAGATAGATTTTATTGAGCTTTAAAATTGAGTGTAATATTAAATTAGTTTCCACTTGTAATTAACTTTATTCAATGTTTCAGATTTTGTTGAAATCTACTGGGGTAGGGACAACGTGTGTGCAGTGGATGGTCTGTTGCCGGGGAAGTCATACAAGTTTAGAGTTCGTGCTGTGAACGAGGCTGGGGTACGTTCTAAGAAAACATTGTGGTTAAACTTAACAGAAACCACTGCAGTTGAAGGAGACAGTAATCAAAGTAAAACTTCTGAACGGCCGAGTTTTATTTTTATTTTCCGTGCAGATTGGAAAACTTTCCAATGTATCTGAACTTTGTACTGCCGCTGGACCACCAGATGCGCCCGCAGCACCCGAGACAACGTGCAGGTCAGCAGCTGCCATTCAGGTCACGTGGGAGGTAAGTCTTGTTTACAGTTAGTACTTTACCCTTATGGTTAACAAGATGTGCGCGCATTTGTTTAGATGCGTTTGATGAAGGAGACCGCATCCTAATTTTGCCATTGCTCGTGGGCTCAGGCTTGATGCTATCCTGTTTTGAGGGATTTTGGTAAATTTTTTTTGTGTGTATCAAGTATTTAATAAAATTTTAACCAAGAATTTTGGAGAATTCTAGCGTTTGATTTTCACATTATTTACAAGGCCCCGGAGGAGAATGGTACCCCAGCAACGGGTTATTGTCTGGAATGGATCGAAGATAGCAGCTTTGTAGAGGTGAGTTGTTTGACTCTGGGTGACACACATCCTTGTCTACAGCCCTAGGTTTTCCTGCAAACTCATCTCACAGTGTATTTACTGTTTTCTTGTAGCTGTACACTGGACCTGAACGGGTTTGTGAGCTGCGCAAGGGAATCACACCTGCAATGTTTTACTACTTCCGGGTGAAGGTTTGTAGTCTCGATGGAGTTCTCCCATGATATTGCTTAATTTTTAAAATAAGTTTGTGTGTGTGTGTTTTTTCTCTATTTGCCAAAGAACCTGTCTTATTTTTTGTTTGTAACATCACGAGGCCGTTGCTATGAGAGTGGCCCGGCTCCAGCGGTTGTGTTTGTGTTGCTAATACCATGTGGTTTGAGCAACGATTGTAGAAATCTGGTGGCCAAGTTTACATTTTGTCTCACACTAGCCCTAGCAGTTGTGAGTATTTACGGAGTTTTGAATATTTACAGAGTTTTGTAAAATACGCAAAGTGTAAAATAGACTTGTAAGTAGTTGTCCTGCAAAGCGTTTTTTATAAATGGAATAACTGTTTCATTAACATTTATCATTCACCAATTTTTTTAAAACCAATATCTTTGTTTAAGTCGAAAGTTTTGTTGAACAATTAGTTTGACAGGATTAAATTCTTTTTACCTTGCTACTTCCTCTATCTAAAGTCGAAAGCTAATTTTAGACACTGCGGAGTCGGGTAAGATTCGCCTATTGACCTTTTTTAATGTCCCATTTTAATCCATCCATGTAGGCCCTCAGTGCGGCTGGTTCCAGTCCCTGGAGCGAAGTGAGCACGTGCCAAACCCCAGCGGCCTCGCCTGCTGGTGTAACCTCAGTCAAAGTGGTAAGTTCAGTCAATAACAGACACTTTATCCTAAAACCAAAAACTTACGAATTGTTGTATTTATATTTTAATTTTAACTGTTAAATAGAATTGTCTTGTCTTAATGTGCCATGCCATGCCTTGCCTTGCCTTACCTTGTCTTGTCTTGTCTTGTCTTACCTTACCTTACCTTGCCTTGTCTTGCCTTGTCTTGTCTTGCCTTGTCTTGTCTTGCCTTGTCTTGTCTTGTCTTGTCTTGTCTTGTCTTGTCTTGTCTTGCCTTGTCTTGTCTTGTCTTGGCTTGTGTCTTTGTCTTGTCTTGTCTTGCCTTGTCTTGCCTTGTCTTGTCTTGTGTCTTGTGTCTTTGTCTTGTCTTGTCTTGTCTTGCCTTGTCTTGTCTTGTCTTGCCTTGTCTTGTCTTGTCTTGCCTTGTCTTGTCTTGTCTTGTCTTGTCTTGTCTTGCCTTGTCTTGTCTTGTCTTGCCTTGTCTTGTCTTGTCTTGTCTTGTCTTGTCTTGTCTTGTCTTGCTTTGTCTTGTCTTGTCTTGTCTTGTCTTGTCTTGTCTTGTCTTGTCTTGTCTTGCATTGTCTTGTCTTGTCTTGTCTTGTCTTGCCTTGCCTTGCCTTGC
>JAOCPT020600454.1:0-10251 GCA_026546935.2 Palythoa grandiflora | reverse complement strand
CCATCTACTGTACATATTGTATACTGTAACAATGTAACATAAAATTAAAATTATGGTATGTTATATATATATATATAATTAGCTTTAATTTGTTTCTGAGATATGTTTTATCTCGTCATTCCGAACCATTTTTTTTACTCCGCTTATAAGCCCACCCAGAGATAAGCCCCCTGGTTTTTAAGCCCACCCAAAACCCCTTATGAAGTTTATATAAGCCCAGGGCTTATAAGTAGGGTTTTACGGTATAAGATGACTCTTCCAAACAACTGATGTTAATAAACAAGAGCTTGTAACAGTTCGATTCTCTACTTTTACCACTTTAACTGATCTGTTCTGTATGAAATATAGAGCATAATGCATGGCACCTATTAATAATTATTATAAATATTATTTTAAGTTGTGGTGCAAATCTATTCTCAGTTCAGTTAGCATTTTCCTTTGTTTCCAACTTATTCTGTGTTAATACCAGAACATAGAATAGTGCATGGAAAATAATATTTGAACCAAGGATAAATATAAATTGTAGCATAATTTATATAATTGTTATGCAACGCTTTTGAGTGGTATACCGCGGAATATACCACCCATCACTTATATTTTCCATATACGAAGAAAATAAAAAGTGACAAGTGGCAAGAAAGCGTTGTATAACTAATTTATCCCATGCCTACATCTTAGAAAATTTCTGCGAAAATTGCCGGAGATTTATTAAAATATATGCAATTTCTGGAAACATTCGGAAATCTTTGGAAATCTTCAGAAATGGTTTCAAATTGTTTCTAAGGCATTTTTACGATTTTTAAAAATTTTCGGAAAATCTTCAGAAGTGTTCGGAAATGATCGGAAATAATCAGAATTATTCTGAAACTTTCGTAAGAGTTGATAATTATAATTAATAAATTACTAATTAGACCTGAGTCCATGTTATAGAGCATAGTTGTGTTGCGCAAGTAATGACGGGAAGGTCGAGTGATAGTCCCCATTGCATACCGCAGAATATGCAACAGTAATCCTTGCCTCTGATTGGCTGTATTTTTCCAGGCATGGGATTAATAAACATATTTGTTACACCATCATATATTAATTCATATTCAGTATGAGAACCAGAGTTGTCACATTTTTTTGACAAGAAATTTTTTATAACCAGTGGTTATCATCATAATATTGATGAAAATAATAAATAATAAAAACTGCTGTTCTAATATTTGGTTTATGTAAATTAAATAAAACTGATTTTATTTTAAATTGATTCAGTTTCTAACTGTGATTACAAAGTGATATAATTCCCACCCCTTTCTCTCCCCTCTGTCAGTGCTACATTTGACAAATATCATTTAATATAATATAAACGTTCACAGCTTAGAAAAAGACTCTTAAAAAAATTTTATAGCAAAATAAATTTAGTTTCATTACTGCTCATAATAAAATACCATATTTAGTTAAAGGTGCAGAAATGCTATAATTTTAACCCTCTGGGCTGTAATTTTTGCACTTCCACTTTTTAAATTATCATTAATTTTGTAATTTGGTATAATTATAATGTGTAATGTGGGAAAAGAAAATATTGAATTTTTAATTGACTTCGCAAGTTCAGCACATAATTATGTGCCAATGGTAACTTGCAGCCACTATATTGGGCAGTAAGACCACATAAGTACTAATTTATCAGCCACTACTCATGTTGTCATTAATTAGCTACTACACGTTTATAGCATAGTTTTATTTCTCTTATACAGAGCCAGATACAGACGAACAACCTATGACTGAAATTATAGTTCCTCTCCAAGCTAATATTTCTGAATTAACTGTTTCTGGTGTAAATTTGGAGACAGCAGCTGAGCCATCAATGAGTGCAGCCACAGGAGAAGCAGCAAGTTCAGCAACAGGCAGCACTTTGCTGCAAATAAAACCCTCACAAGATGATGTGGAGCTGAATGGTGATGAGGAATCTGAGCTTGATTTCTCTGATGATGTTGGTGACATGTTACCAAGTAACAAGTTGCGATCATTTAGAGGTTTACCTTCAGACAATAAGTTCAAAAAGAAAATGCGGCCAACACTCAAGAATATAACACCACAAGGCTCACTATACAGATCCAGAAGTGAAAGAAGTGATGACCAGGAAGATGGAGGAAGTGAAATAAGTGCTGAAAATGACTTGCTGCAGAGCATGAACTTTACTCCAGAAGAATATGCCGAGCTGATGAACCGAGGCAGATCCATTAAAGAGATGCCAACTTCAATTCGGAGAAAACGAAGTATTCAGTGAGTTTTGTCAAAATATATCTTTTTGATTCCTTTAAAAATTTCTGGTAAAATTATCACTAAGTGTTGATGGGTGTCCTACCTGTGTTATACAACTTTTCATGAGGATGTACAGGTCTATACTATGAATAGATATGACTTTGCCTTTAATTTGGCTGCCTCAGTGGGGCTGGGTAGGAAAGGATGCTTTCAATTGTGTTATGGGGTTTCACATTTTGCATTCTTGTGTAATCGCTGTCTAGTAGGTACTAGACTTTTCTTTAAATTTGGACCACTGTCATTTTTGAAGGTATGGACCTAATCTTGTATATTAATGCTGGTATGCTAGCAGTTCAGATCAATCAGTTTTGGTTTAAATCTCCTTGACTTCCTCTTGGGTTCTCACTGATCTGCTACTGAATTCTTCCGAACCATTGCTTCAGTTTTCACCAGGGTATAAGGCATTGAGAAAATGTTTTATTTCTCAAATAAATGATAAGAACATTATGTAAAAATCAAAGTAAAAGTATCTTTGGGGTTTGCATGCAAAATTTAAAAAATATTTACTTTTTGGCTGCTTTTTTGGCTGATGAGGCTACAACAAATCCAACAGAAACATAAATGTTTTTTATATGTTTTATTGCATGCAAACTACAAAAACATTTAAATACTGGGTTTTAATGTCAAACATATGCAAAAGTCTCAATAATACTATGTTATACATTTATTTATTTATTAAGTGTTGTGGTTTACCGTACTTTTAGAGAAACATTAGTGACAGAAGGAGCGGCCATGGTAAACGTGAAGCAAATCAGCAGATGGATGCATTTCAAGCTATCAGTGGCTATGGTGAGTACTGTACAATATACATATTGTAGTTGAAGGTGTACACTGTGATTGCTGTTGCGTGTTGTTTTTTAATTTGATTCTCTGAAAAAAAAAGGTTTTCCAGGGTGGTCAATATAATATATCTAAGAAAATGCCAAACTGAGTTGTTCTGTTTAAAAAGGGGAGAATCAATAATATATCAGCTGCAAAAATGATTAGAAATTATTAAATTTGTCAAAAGTTCTATTCTAATTGAATAATATCAGTGTTTGCTACAGTTATAACAGTTTTGAAAAAATTCCAAATCGGTAATCATGAGCTTCAACTACAAAACTTGCTTCATACCTTTTCTGTCACAATTTTTTGCCCACTACTCCATTGCATCTTGGTGATGGAATTAGTCCAATACGATTGGAAATTTTTTAACAATGATCTACTTTTTTGTACTTGCACAAAAATATGTTTTTTTTTTCACTTTTAATTGCATTTCAGGGGTGGCAACATTTCAAAGACAACCTGGGTGAGCTGTATTATTCATTTGAGCTGTGGAGAGGATCTCTAAAGGAAATTCAAGGTACATTTGGCTGGTGTATTTCCCTTGACTTATAAATTGTAAATTCAGGGGCGTCGGCACAGGGGGGGGGCAAGGGGGGCCGTCACAGGAATACATACATCAAGTTTATTTAACAGCTAACTCAAGAAGCATTTAACAATTTTATAGCCATCGATTTGCCTCCGATTTGGCCAAATATTTGACAAATTTATGGAAATTTTAATGAGAAAGAATTTATTAAGACTATAATAATAACAGCAGCTCAACGAGTTCCTGAAGTGTTTTAAAACGTCGACAAAATGAAACAATATAGCCATTTTAAATAACTGTCGTCCCAGTATTCCCTTAAGCCAGCAGAGTATTCGATCTCATTTTTAAAATCCTTTTAGCAACAAAAACGTTGCAAACTGAAGGTGCTGAACACAAGCCCTTGATTATTTATGGGGCATTAAACTTAGCTTGAAGTAAAACCAAAATTTAGATCTCAAAATGCAGGAAACAGTGTTTCAGAGGGGTTAAAAATTCAAAATTTCCAAAATTGCCCCCCCAATCAAAAATTGCTGCTGGCACCTCTGAAATTATCTGATACAGTTTGCCAGCTCGTGGTATGCATTTAAACAAGGATCATACTTCTAGGAGAACACAAAATTCCAGGAATTTTCAAGGGTTTAGAGTTCAAACTTAAAATTTAGTACACTGAGGTAATCACAGGAATACATACATCAAATTTATTTAGCAGCTAACTCAAGAAGCATTTAACAATTTTATAGCCATTGATTTTACTCCGACTTGGCCAAATATTTGACAAATTTATGGAAATTTTAATGAGAAAGAATTTATTAAGACTATAATATAAGAGCAGCTCGACGAGTTCCTGAAGTGTTTCAAAACGTCGACAAAATGAAACAATATAGCCATTTTAAATAACTGTCGTCCCGGTATTCCCTTAAGCCAGCAGAGTGTTCGATCTCATTTTTAAAAACCCTTTAGCAAAAAAAAACGTTGCAAACTGAAGGTGCTGAACACAAGAACTTCTTCCAAATGCGCAAAAATTTCGACGTATGTCGGCATGTGTACGTCAAAAAGGGGCGAAGCTAATTAAAAACGAGTGTAGATTCTCATGTAAAATGACATATGTCATTGGAATAAAGGTTTTAAAAACCATTTGACTAATAAATCCAGTAGTTTGTATTTTTTAAAAAAATAAGACAATAATTCCACTCACGTCTTGTTGAACGCGAGGTGAAAACAGCCAAATCAGCGCTTTAATTGATCGGTATCTCGATCGTCGTGCATCTGATTAGAATATGTGTGCTTGGCTGATAGAATGACGAGGAAAAAAAAACAAGTTTTTAGAGAGGTTAAAAAATAGACGTCTGTACAAAACGGTAAACCGCGGTTCGAAAGTTAGCGAATAAGTTTGCGTTAAGTGTTGCTTGAAACTGAAAAGAATTAACAGTCGATTCGCAACACAGTTTTTTGAAATACAACACGTCACATGAATTGCACCTCTACACTTTATACCTTCTAGATTGAAAATTAGAGATGTTTATCAATTATTCTACACTCCTCTTACGTGACAGGTTTAAAAAAAGTGAAAAGCGAAGAAACCAAGGTTAAGGTGAATGACTTACCTGCAAATAACTTCAAAAACACGAACTTCTCAAACCGCAAACTGACCTGACGGCGGGAATTTTATCACGTGATTTTTTGAGCCCGCAAACCTATCATTTGCAAAAATCACTGGAGAAGAAACAAATTAAACACCAATGATCCTTTTTTGATAAAAAATATTTTAATTTATTTCAAAACCTAATAGATGTTGATGAGACAGTTTCGGCCTTTGGCGTTGGCGTGGTCCAAACTCAGTCATTCGAGTAAAACGTGGTTAGATTGTAAATTCTTCGAACGAATTTTTTCTCACCTTTGAAAATTTTTAAACTATATTTTGTTGTTGCCGTTGTTTTATCCGATACTTGTTTTAGGAGCTTCGAATCGTAATATCCGAAAACCGGGAAGTAGACACCATATTATTGTATTGATTTCCTTTAAAGCACGCATGTCCTGTATAATTTTCAAGTGTCCTTGTCATTTGCAAAGTGCTTTATTATTGTACGGAGCAGTGTTTATGCTGTTCTGTATGTATTGTAGTGACACCTCAACAAAATATGATACAGTTGTTATAGCCTCACGTGGCAGTGTTTACGTATCAGCTTTATCAATTTCTATCGGCAATTGGTAGAATGACTCGAGCTGCATCCTTGTCGTCATTCTACCATCCGATAAATGTCTCGATTTCGTAATCAAATTTTTGTTATTATAATAATCTATTTTAGTCGTTTTCGCGCGTTACTAGTAAACCTAGAGTGTGCTCCATTTGTAAAATCAAAACCAGGTTGTCAAAATCTGGATTGTATGGACTTTGTAACAAATGGAACACAAAATCCAAAATCAGAATTTTACGAAAACTTCGTACATTTGTATTCCTGGTCAAGACAAAAATTCGATATTGGATTGGTAAATGAAACCCCAAAACGCAGAAAATCTTGATCCAGATGCTAATTTATTCCAAAAATCCAAGATCGAGGGTGGATTTTTTGGATTACAATCCATCTTGAATTTTGGCTGAAGATGACAAATGGAAGGTAAAATCCAGATTTGGATTTTACAAAAGGAACGCACTCTGATATGTTTTCCAACACGTTGTTATTTATTATATCTTACCACAGGTCACTTTGGCAGTGGAGTATTGTCTTATTTCATTTTCCTGCGGTGGTTGTTTCTTCTGAACTTGGTTATCGTGGTGTTAACAGTGTTTCTGCTCTTCATTCCACAAATTACCTTCGAACCTAGCTACCGTACCAACAATGCAACCTTCACTGGATGGGAATTTTTAACTGGAGAGGTAAAAAACTGTTATCGTCATTACGCGCGGATCCAGATCGTCCCTTTTCACGGGCCAAATGGTAAACGTGTGAGCTTCAAATGTATTTTCTGCCCTCATTCTGATTGGCTGCAGAGGCAGTATGCTGCCTTGTTCGACCAATAAGATTCGAGGATATCATTTCAGCGCGCTTGCAGTTGCTTTTGTGTTTAGATAACACGAATTTAAAAGAAGTTCAACATTCTTATGAAATATCAGTTTTTTTTAGAATTTGAGTTTTGTCTTGGAATAAAATAAAATATTCTTCAGTTCTTTTCTCAATAAATAGTGACTAAATATTATTCGCCTTCGGTTCTTGCCTACTTGGGTACTCGCATGGGAAGATACTTACAAAAAACGTTCAAGGTTTTGAACGATTTGGTCTTGCGTAGTGATGAGAATGATCCTTAGACCTTACATGACTTTTGTCCGGCGTATAGTTTATTCCTTTCAACCTTACGGTCCTCTTCAGTGTTGTGAATTGTAATGTAGCGATCAAATAGTATGTATTCTTAAATAGTCCCAGTGCAGATTCAAGCACGGTTCCATGTAATAATAAAACGAACCTAAGTCACGTTCTTCTGTGTCAATTTAACACTATGGCCATGGCTATTATAATGTTATGTTATGGCTGTGTGTGCGAATTACGTAAAGACTTTCTCTGTTCTGTTCCTGTCTAGTTTAATTATCTATATGGTTTCTTTTTGACTTGAATGATTTAAGTTTCTGTCATTGGGTGGCCTTGCTGCTTTATGAAGTCTTTTGTGCTTCCTTTACTACATTTGAAACATTAGCTTTAGCCTCATCGGATTATTTGGCCATAGGGCAAGTATCGAGAGTGTATATATGTATGGTTTTTTAAAGTCCACTTTTAAAATCACAGTTTGTCTTGGCTGCTGTCATTTTTACTTGGGATTAATCTAACGACTAAAGTACAACATTTGTTTTGCAGGGATGGTTTACCAAAACAGAGCTGTACTATGGGACATACACAAACCAGTCAATTCCGGTGTCCTCAGTGACTTCACCGTACAGTATGTCCCTAGCTTACCTCTGTGTGGGTGGGGCTTACCTGTTACTGTGCCTGCTAATATTGGTCTTCAGGTTCGTATGTTTGTTTCATGATAATTATTTTAATTCAACTGGGGAATTTGTACTAAAGCAAGTCACAAATTTCGAGGATGGGAAAGATTACCACCGCCGTGAAATAAATACATTTCATCTTTCATTGGGAAAATTGGTATTTTGCCCCGAGCAAGACTCGAATTCACGTCTCCAAGGAGTCAGGCGTCTAACCACTCAGCTATCGGGGACCGCGATATCGATCGACGCTGGCAACGCGGCAGAATGCGGGGGTGCGAGGTCTCCGGGGCCCAATATTTTCTTCGTTTGAGCGCATTTAAAGCCCCGTAAGCTCTTATCTATTTTTTAAAAAAGAGGTAATTAGTTTAGTCTTTTTTTCCAATCAGTACGGTGGGATGAAAGAAAAATGTATTTATTTCGGACCTTTGTAAGTGATTGAGATTATGGGTTGGAGAAATATATCAAACTTTGATTGGAGAAAGAGTTTAAATTTACCTATGGCAAACAACCATAGTCTTATTATAACTCATAACTATTAGAGCACAAAAGTGGTTTTAAGGAAAAAAAGAATGTTTTACACATTCTGTACATTGAACGAACGACCTGTGTTCTTGAGGTTGTCAATCTCAAGATTCCATACATTCGTTCGGTTCGATTAATAATAGAATAAAAAATCACATTGCTTTATTTCATGTCCGATTGTGCTTTTGTTTGTATTTTAAATAAAACAAGGTTTCAATCTATTCTTATTTTTGTATGTGAAGTAACAATTGCTACTAAAAATTGCTTCTCATTTCAAATGTAAATGAGAATCACAAAAAAACGAAATCTAGTTTTTAAGAAATTACCACTACAGACAAAAATGCGTTGCGGTGTGATTCTAAAATGCTATTTTGAACATTTTTAAATAATCTCTAATTCTAGCTTTTATGATCCGTTTTACTTTCTAGTGCCAGTGCCTTAATCTGATGTTATTTAATATTTCATGTTTTCCAGTATGGCGTCCTCGTACAGGGACAACTATATTTATGCTGGAGATGAATTCAGTTACTATGTGACAAAAGTTTTCTGTGCCTGGGACTATGGTGTTGAGGATGAATCTGCTGCGAAACTGAAAAAGAAAAGCATTTACAATGAATTAAAGGTAGAGATCGTAATAAAAAAGTTTTATCAGTGGCTCAAATAAAACGTAATCTAATTAGAGTGTCCACGTAGCGTGTAACTTGAAGTAAGTTCCCGATGAAGTTATTGGAGATGCGAATTCAATTCTGTCAATTTTATAAAGAAACAAAAGGAGTCCTGTATTTTAATATCAACTTTGCCCAAGAGATATAACATTAATCTATTCTTTTCTTTCCTTTTATTCATTATTTAGCAAGACAAAAGCAGTAATATATTTCCTTTCCTCGTTTATTTAGCCGCTATGACGTCATTGTAAATTATTTATACTGGAGCCACATTGGTATCGCAAAAATTAACTCCGTACCTGCTATACTAATCACCATTATATCATTTACCATGGGAATTTTCCGAAACCCCAGTATGAATTAGCATCGGTAATTTTTGGCCCGTACCAGGATTTTTTGGGGCGAGCTGCGAGCGAGAGAGGCCATGGGACATGCATGCACTCTGTGAAACTATAAAATGCAAGTTGTATGATACACACCTTCTATGTTTTAATCTCGGAACTTTGGCAAAATATCATTGAATCTAAAGTAATTAAATATCTGAGTCATTTTTTCAGCAGTTAAGTCACTTAATTAATTAATTAATTAATTAATAATTATGGTTTTGTTATTGTGATTTTGGTTACGCGATGTAGGCCGGTCATATGATGTAACGATTTCGTCAGTTTGTTTTCTTTACTTTACTAATGTTGTTCAGTTGCTGTGCTCACTTAGTGGGTGGCTCCACCTAAATTGTTCTTCAATTGGTACAGGATTTAATGGAGCCGTAACCAATCGTAGAATTGCACACAGTGTAGATATCCTGCTGGTGAACAGTGTCTGTTTTGCTCTGATTTATGTTCGTCGGCGTGTTTAGTTTATGTCTGTTCAGATGTCAGTTTCATCCGTTTTTACTGAAAATAATACAAGATAATGCTTACTACAGAAGTGTCTGTTATTTTTTATCAGGTTTTTCTCTTCGTTTTCCTCTTAATATTTCAATTTTTTTATGAAAAAAGTAATATATTCAGCAACGTTTGCTCATTTTAGTCGTTTATCAAATTTTCGCCTTGATTGCTTAATTAACCAAATTTTTTTGCTTAAACATTTAGAAAAAGTCTTTTCTTGAGTATCAGCATGTTATTGTTGTAATGCTGCGATTCCTTAGGAACTTTTGTCTGAGAACATTTACAAAGACGAGAGGACGTTGAGGGAGGAATGCTGTTTGGTCGTCATCAGGATAGTAACTAACGTGTTGGTAATTGGCCTCCTTGGTGGTTCAGCCTACCTCATTTATTTCTGCTCTGAGCTTTCACTCCAGGTAAGGTTTAGTCCCAAGCATAGTAGAATTAATAAATCCGCTGCATATACTAAACAGACGGCGGCGTGGTTGGCGCAGTGGTAAGATCTTTGCCTTCTAACCACAAGGTCCCAGGTTCAATCCCCGGCTCAGC
>JAOCPT020600420.1:0-10251 GCA_026546935.2 Palythoa grandiflora | reverse complement strand
TGTATTTGTATTTGTAATATTTGAGGGTAAATAAAGGTTGTTGTTGTTGTTGTTGTTGTTGTTGTTGTTGTTGTTGTTGTTGTATATAGATCTACGTTACATGCTATGACTAGCTGAAAGCCGACACTCTGCACAACGCACTCAACCGTGAAAACTTTGACACAAAAATAAATACATTTCCCGTGAAGGATGAAAGGAAAAAAGAACGTTCTGCTTCACATTAGTTATAAAGTAATCGAGATGCAGTTTTCACCAAAAGATAGCACTTTTATGGTAGAATTCAGAAATCGAAAATAGTAAATAACAGAACATTAACATTAACATAATCTGTAACCTTAAGAAAAAGCCAAAGCTAGACATATTTTAAAAGGCAAAAATCCCACACTGTAAAAAGACATTGAAGAACTGTAGTAAACACAACACTTCTGATGTCCTGGGATGACAAAAGAAACTATCTGACTGTGAATTAAAATCGTTGACATTTCAAACTTGAAAAATGGTGATTGCAAAATTATCTCCTTTATAATATTACGTTGGGCGAATTAAAGGGGAATTCAGTCCAATGTTCAATTTCTCAGTTGAAAAATTCATTTTCTCTTTTTGCCTCAGAACTGTCCTAGCAGAGAAATTAAATATCATCAGCGATCACTAAAGAAAAAATACTGAAGCTGCTCGCAGCACTCCCTTTTTGATAAAAAGCCGCTACTAAATAAATTAAATATTTTTATATCCTTTTTCAGGCTTCTTTAATATAAAGTGCTTCTTATTACAATAAAAATATGATTAGTTACAATAAAAATATGACTTTGTCGTTGCAGCCTTGTTGGCCATTTGACTCACCTCGTTGGGGGTTTGTTTTGTTTGTTTTGCCTCGTTTGTTTTTGCTCCGCCACTTTTGGTAGATCACGATGAGCGTTTGAAATTATCCTTGGCTCGAACTTGAAGTTCATGAACTGTTTGATTCGAGGGAAAGATTTCACATCCAACGGAACATTATCGGGTAGATAGTTAAGTGACATCACCTCCGAATCTGAAATAACTTGATTGTCCAAAGAATTCAAGAACATTATATTTTCTTCTTCAAGGAACCTTTCATCTGTTGCGAGTGCCATTGCACAACCGCTCAAAAAACCCATGAAAAAGCATTGCCTGCCCTTTGAAAAATCACTGAAACGTTCCCTACCTTGATGAATACTTTCCGCAACAAAAAAGTCGACATTTTTCATGTCTTAAAGCGGAATTATTCACTTCAAAACACCTCAAGCTCGAAATTCCCCCGAAACCTTAGACGAAAGAATGTGGTGACCCTGGCTGCTTTATGGGGCCACCCCACATATGGTTCCCGATGATCATAAGCACTTGGGACTCAAAATCACTTCTACATTATGACACTCAAATCTCGCTATGAAATTAATTAGGATGCTGCTCACTATCACTCGCAGCAATTATTGGGTTACTTTAAGGTTGCAAAATGTGATGAAGCTTTAATTTTCTGTTTTATGCTATTTTCGATTTCTGAATTCTATTACAAAAGTGCTATCTTTTGGTGAAAACCGCATCTCGATTATTTCAAAGCTAACCAAAATATGAAGAAAAACGTTCCTTTTTTCCTTTCATTCTTCGCGGGAAATGTAATTACTGGTTGGGTGTGTGGTGCAAATTGTCGGGTGTCTCTTAGTTACAGTATGTACCCTCATGTTTGATCACACTCCACTCCCACGAAGGGCTTTTGTCCGAAACGTCAGTTTTGTTTTACTGTTAACGGTTACCTTTATTTATTATGGTTTCGTCCGCCATCACGTACGAAAATATATTTTTTTTACTCCAAATTGTGTGCAATTGTAGATTATTTCGTGATCTATGTCAACGGGTGGCCATGTTTTAAAAACAGAAAAACAAAATTTTAATGGGTTTTGTACCCGGAAAGGTCGGCTTTTTTTTTCGAAAACACGGGACGATGCTGTTGCATTTTCTTTGTTGCCCATTCTGATAAAATATTACAGGAGACATCCCGGAAAAATATACAAAGTGACTGTGCGGTGTGTGCAAAGTACACATATATATAAAACAAAGCCGTGACAGGCGGCAATCGAAGCAGAATTTCCGACCCGTCTGTGATTGGCTGAGGATAATTAGATTAACTTTAACTTCTAAAAGGTGTTAAAGTGTCAGCAAGAGACCAACATTCCCGCGAAATCTTTGTTCGCTTTAATTTTCTAACATATAGAAATTTGGGTATTTTGACAATTTTGAAAGGCTACAACTTCGTCTGGTTTCAATCAAACTTGTCCAAATTTTCACTGCTTGTTGACAACAGCCAGATGTTCAAAGGGGTGTCGGGAATTATTTTGTGATTGCTTTTTTACAGAATTATCCCTGAATCAGTAGTTGATTTAACATATTTTCTAAACTTTCAAAGAAAAATGCTGTCAATTTTGAACCACTTAAAAAAAAACTACCCAACATCCTTTTAACGTATGACTGTTCAAGATTAGGAAAATGACATTTTGACAGCTATTAACCCACATAGGCGCGATAATTAACGTTTGGCGGACATGAGGTTCTTTTGCGAATTTGAATTTAGCAACGACTACACTTTCAAGAGAAATCATTCAAATATGACGCGCAAACGCAATTTTTGCCAAACATACCTCTTTCTTATATTCTGTAACCTTAAACGGGAACGACGCAAAGCAACGCTATTTTCAACAATTTTTTTACCCCATCAATTTCATGAAATTAATACTCAAACTCTAACATAGGCCCTAATCAGTTATGATGAACTCAAATTAGAACTAAAACCATATTGAGGTAATTTTGATGTACTTTGGAAAAGATAAAGGAATTTGTATTCTTATTACAACAATACTTACAGGTGCCGGAGTGACGTTAGATTAACGAACGTGCCTCTCTGTATCGAGGTAATTTGGTTGACTGACAAATACCTAACAATCAATCAACAATGTTTGAGTATTTTGCGATTTACTGAATGATAGGTTACCAGTAATTGGTAATCTCGGAATAGTGGATAATAATATTCTTTTTGAAATCACTTAGTTCGAGATTTAACAATTAGATTATGAGGTCGAGATTTCTATCGCGTGATATCGAGAGCGAATAATCTAATTGTTTTAGTAAAATTTACTAGTCGTTCAAAAAAAGGCTGTCAACTTTATTTAATACCTCGAAATATTATTTGAAACCTCGAAGGAGCGGCTGCCATTTTGTTGACAATCACTACCCACTATCTATCACCGAATATAGCCAATCGAATAGATAGTGGGTAGGGTAGACAATCAGAGAACAGCATTGGTAATAGAACGCTAGTAGATTTACACTAATAAGTAATAAATCCTCTATTTCTGTAATCCAAACCAGTAAAGGTATTGTTTTTTTGTTGGTAGAAATAATGCACCAACAACAAAAGGTTAAGTTTTCTTAATATAGCCGGCCAGAGCGGTATTTATCTTTTCAAGGAAGCTATGCCACAACAAAACTCCCACTTGGTATAACGATGAGAGATTATTGTAGCTGAAATATCTAGACATCAGTGAGAAGAAATTACCACAATAAAGGTATGTTTTTGTATATACGAAAGCAGAGTTGAATCGGCTACAAGTTCTTATACAACGAAAAGATGGGAAGCACTATCTTCGCTTTTTCTCAGCGGTTTTTGTGTCCCATTCCTACCGCGTACGCCAAATACCGTATTTACTCGAATAAACGCCGCCCTCGATTAAACGCCGCCCTCGAATAAACGCCGCACCTGAGAGTCGAAATGTTAATAAACGCCGCCCTCGAATAAACGCCGCACCCTGGAACAGACAACAAACTGAAACATCGAATCTGTGACGTTCACTTTTTACAAACGCAGAGCGGAGTTGTTTAAAACTGTAAGTTTAAAGTTTGAAAGGCACAGACAAAAATCCGCAACACCGAATTCATCTGATTTCTTACGGTTTACAAGCTCAACAAGTAAAACTGTAATGCGTGATCGGTACAGCCAGAAAAAGAACTGTATCATTTTTTCTACTTTTTAAAGTAAAGTTACGGTTGGTTGTTTTAAAAAATAAACAGCATTTGAAATAAACGCCGCCCTCGAATAAACGCCGCATCCAAATCATGAAAAATTTAATAAACGCCGCGGCGTTTATTCGAGTAAATACGGTAGTTATCGGAAGGTCCGCATTGTTATTACGTCATGGTTATTAATAGTTTGTAGAGGTGTGCTAATCTCCTTTTTACAGGGTGATAAAGGGTTATTTTGTTATTGGGTTAAAAATAAGCCCGTGATCCGTTATTGCCTTAAAACTAAGTTCGTGATTCGTAATTCCACCAAAAATCTTTTATCGTGATCCGTTGCAGCGTTCAGAATAAGACCGTGATTCGTTATCTGAGCGGACCTCCCTATTATCACCCTGTTTTTACAAAACTGAACTGTGCACAACTGAATTCATGCAGTGTCTTTTTTCTGTGTCAATCACAATTTTAATGTGCACCAACTCATTGGTAAATGGAAGGAAATTTCAAAAATTTAAAGAACTTTGCGTGAATCAAACGTTAGGGTGTTTAAGAAACGAGGACGACGACGCCGGTTATAGCAAACTACACATTGAAATGCATCGAGCTGAGCACCTGCACGTAGTTGTCACTACAAACAGAACGTGAAAAGACCTTTTTTGGACTTCTTGGGACGACGAGGACGTGATAGCAAAATTGTTTGACTTTCAAGGAGGAACTGTTACTCTTTGTCTGTTCACAAAGCTAAAGGCGTAGAAAACAAAATCCTGATGATCCGTGGCCTGCGAAACAGGAGTTCGTTTCGTTTTTCGCCCGATTTTGAACTCAACCCTTTCACACTGCACGAGCGAAGCGAGTGTGAGCGAGCACGAAGCGAAAAGAGTGCGAGTGAGCGAGTCTTCACACGCGCCCCATGCCTGACGTGGTCAACGGCGACCGCGGTCAATTACGCCTGCTTTGAAAGCTAAATGATACGCAGGAAGAAGTAAAAAGCAAATCAAAAATATTTTTTTGAGCCGTCTTCGTTGGCGTTGATTGCCGCCGTTGTGTCTAGTTTTTCGACACTTGTTGTTTTCACTTTACAACAGGCGTACCCTCTCACTAAGCTAGAGCCTTTAACAAACCGCGGTATAGGCATGCGCAGTGTAGGGAATAAATCGACACTGTACTGGCAATCATTTTCTTAATCCATGGAATGTTGAAGCCTGAGATTACTGAAACAACTTGCGTAAAGCCGTTTTTATTCACTGACGCTAAAACATGATAAAATGTTGGATTAGTACCTTAGTTTTTATATGTCCGAACACTAACATGGGAAATATTTCGAAAACTACAGATGATCATGGTAGTCTTTAAATGGTATTCCATCCATAGGAATTGTTCACCGGATCGCCATCAACTCTTAGTATCAGTTCATCTTTTTTGTGGGTTACCGTGACTGGTGCATTATAAGAGAGAGCAGACAGACCTTTACCGCGTGTCCGGTATCGGCCGAAACAAAACCAGTGGATACAAAGCCATGTATACATCCCTTTTCTTCCTTTTAAATTTTACGTTTGCGATCCGAATGTAATGTTACAATAACTTATACTCGAGTTGTTTCCGAATTCAGAAGCAATTCAGTTCTCCCCCTGAATGGAAAATGTAACTAACTGAAGAGAGCTATTCGTGCAAGTTACAATACTTTTGATATACTTTTCTAAAATTCTCTGAGGTTTTTTTTGAACCGCGTCGGGATTAGTGAGAGAATGGACTGAGTTCGTGCAACTCGGCTTGTCTCGTAACGGCTATTTCTAGACGAATTGCACGAGCCATTGCATTATGTAACACCCCGTGTCATGCAACGGCTAAAACCGTTGCGCCGAGAGACGAGTTGCAGATATCGCTGCCGAAAATAAAATCCAATTCTTCTCTTCGCAACGATTTAAGTCACAAATTTCAAACTGTAGAAGCCATTGCGCCGTGTAAAGCCGATGACAGACGAAAACGTTTTTTTTAACAAGTTTAGTTTTTCTTTGACAGGTATCCTTGTAACAGGTGGAATTAACAAAGAAAAGCTTAACAATTTTTCCTATAATATAAGCGATTAAATAAAAATTACTTTGTGAAAGATTGTCAAGGAAAACTTGTTCGTCTGTTTCCGGCTTAACATGGTTTGCAATGGCTTGTCAACCCTCGTCTCGCTTTGCGAGGCAAGTTACACGAAAGATTGCCTTGTGTAACCGTTACTTTAAAAACTAATATCACGCTTCGTGCAAACGTTGGAATGCAGAGAAATCTGACAAATGGTGGGAGTGAGCGAACTATTCATCAAGCCGAAATATGTTACAGTTTGACGATGAAGCGTTCAGTTGTCATGGTTGATACTAAACAGAAATTGGTAAAAAGCCGCAAGAACAAAAATTATAGAGTTAAAAGGTCAATAGGGCAATTCCTAACTTTGGTTCGGATTAAACAACAGCTGATGTCGAACACAAATTTTAGTATAGATTCAGACCTGAAAAACCTGTTATATCTGATGAATTCATTTGTGCCTTTCTATATATGTGCATGTTTTCGCGTTATGCCGGCTTTGGCAAGCAAAGGGGATGTTTTGGTAAACCTCCAAATTAGTAAACAAACAAATACTTTAAATAACAAAACGAAACAATGTATAAAGAGAGAGTTAGCATTTCAACACACCGATTTTAAAAACTGTTTTAACGGGAGCTAACACAGTCTGGTTAAGGCTCATATTCCGTTAGTATCGAAAAGATTTAGAACAAGACAAACTAAACAATTCTCAATGCTGTGGTGTTAGTTGTAATTTTTCTCATTCTTACAATAGTTTTATGTAACGAAATAGCTTGATACATTACCGCAAAAAGCAAACATACTTACTTGAACAATTTTGAAAATTCAGCTAAATATTTCTATATGGAAGTTTGCAACTTGCCTCAAGAAAGAGATAACACAAATATTCAGGCAGACACACTGCGTGCAGCGTGATAAATTTTTAAGATTTTTGACTCAGCAAGATCTTGAAACTATAAATAAAAGGACCATAAAGATCATTTTCATAATAATATAGAGCACGGAATAATTTTTTTAGAAAGAAACAATAGAACACAATGTACCCGTTTCTAGAACAATCTGAAAATTTGTATGGTGCACACAGCAAACAAAAAAATTACTGTGGAATGATATTGGATCCGACGAACTGCTATTGAAAACAATAATTTAAACAAATCTACCAAAGCAATACTTATAAAGTTAAGCAGATTATATACCCACCGGCTTGACTCGTACATAGTCTGCTGATTTGTCACGTGGTCCTTCCTTCATGCTGCTCATGAGCGTTATAAACCTGGTATAAAGCGAAGTTATATCAGATGAATCGAAAGGGTGCGTGCAGTTTTGTGTCAAATGCAAGGTTAAACTGTGATACTTAGGAAACTAGAGCAACACACCAGGAATGTTAATCATGGAATGTGTTATCACTTTTGTTTGTAATTGTATCCCGTCGCCTATTCTTCTATTCTCGTTTATATACTTGGTGAAAAGACTGACATATTGGTAAATAAATGATATTCTGCAATTAACTATGCTTTGTTCAACGGTGTGGATCAACCTTTTTTTGTTCTGCAAAGATCAATGTCACGTCATGTTCTATTTTAATATTTGCATTAAGAAAAAAAAAATTCCGAAATTATAATCATATCCTGTTGAAATAAACACATTAAATATTAAAGCCGTGACCTTTTTCAAAGCAAACTCTATCAGTATCGCCGAGTGTATAAAACAAAAGGTACTTTACTTTACATATTGATGTTAAACTTTTAACTGAATCAACTACACCACGGCACAGACACGATAATGATCGCGGCGAACATTACTGATGCGGTTCCTATCGATAAACTTAAGCTTCAAGATTAAAAATTTGTCGCTAACCTTTTCAGCTTAAATTTTTGTGCTACTAGGATTCAATAGGCTAAATTGTTAATTAAAGATAACTTCTCTGTGTTTGTTATTAATATTCACGATAAAGATATTAAAATTCAAACCACACGCAATCGAACTTTGGCTAAAGATGCTCTCACTTTCGATCTATAAGTATGTTATTTACGTTATTCATCGTGTGCCAGCTACCGCCTGAACTAAGTGCTAAATCATGGCTGATGCTCCGGTTCTTTATTTATATACGACAGCATTTTGTCTCTGATGCAGTTTTACATCAGACAGATTATATAAAATCTCTTCAGTTATACGAAATACAACTAACACAATATAACTTGACGAGGCAAAGTCGGATTTCAGTAGCCTATAGTTATTTGAAAATGTTTTAATCGGTACTTTTCAGTAGAGTAGAAAATGTGGTATTTCTAGTGTCCATCGATCGGAGAACTAAGCTTCCTTCTGGTTCAGATTTTAAAATAATAATCACCGCCTCCCTGGCTTGCCTCTGAAGGGAAAACTGAATCGTCAAGCAACTTGGCATCGGTGTAATGCGTGGCACCTACCTTTAAGCTTGGCAACCTCGAGCTTCAGATCTTAATTCTTAATTCATCACAGTTCAAGGTGACGGCGTTTTTTCTTCCTCCACTGAATTCAGTTCTTGTTCAATCGTTTTCTACACACAACACCCAGAGGTTTCACAGCATGAAACGTGACTTATGACAACAGAAAGTGACGCGCTCTTGACGTCACAAAGATATCTCCGTTAGCACTCCATCCAAAGTTTAGCCAAGAATATCCTTGTAAGGTCGAAAGGTTGATGTTGGCTGTTAGATCCAGTAAAGCCGACGAGATAATACAGTAGTGCTGTACTTTGTTGGAAACACTCAATTTCGAGTAGGTGTACTTTTGCAGAAAGTAGGGCAATTGGTTCAGTTTGTACCTCTCTTGAATCTAGTACTCAGTTGTCTAAAACAATGTTTCCTTTCTAAATGTGATTGCTGACTTACCGCAGGAATAAGATTTGCCTTTTTGGCTAAACTGTAAAATCCGTTAAATGTCTTTAGTTTATAATCTTTAAAAAATTTACTTCGCCTGCGTTCAGGATATTACATCATGCCGAAAACGTAGCGTCCATTCCGCAGTCATTACAAAGTTCCGATATTTGATTCGCCAGGACCGACTATCACGAAGTTACCTTTGTTTTGAATACGTGAAAAACAACCACTCCAGCCTAGCTACCGATAAACAAAACTTGCAAAAAGGTCTTTTTAAACGATAACTGGCATCTCTTGGTGACGTAATTTATAAGAAATCGAAATCTTCTCACCTCTGCAGCTTTAAATATCTGGTGTAGTACTTTTGATGAAATTATAATTATAGCTTTATCACCGTTGTTATAGGCAATATATCGTGTCCGACTTAACAACTAGAAAGAGATATAAATATTTTGAGAGACGGACTGTTAGTTTTTTTGTTCATATTACGTTCTACGCAGCAGGTAAAATTAAAAAAAAAACTTTACGTACATGTTCGACCACGTTTGCCTCTTGGGTTGATGTTTTTCCGCATTAAATATATAATCACCAAAGTTCACGTAATTTGTCCAAATTTGTCAATTTCTAAATCGAACGTTTACCGTAGCTGTCTGTCAAGTCGAGAAAAATTAATAGCCACTTTATTGGGTTTCAGCAACGAGTTTAACAGCTATGATGAATAACCCTAATAGAAAAACTCCTAATCATTTCTACTCTTCAAAATAAGTATTATGAATGATCACGTTGTAGTGTTTTAACTCTTGAATGAAAAGTGGTGATCTATTATAAAACTGGTTTTCAACCGGTATGCATCTCGATAAGTCACGGAGCTCATTACTAGTTTTACGTGCATGACCGCTGTCCTGATTAATCAGTCAACAATTTTACGATTTGCGAGCGAATGGCACAGTTCAGACTGGAATTTGATGACATACAACCTCATACCCAGGCCTGGGTACGAGGTTGTGATGACATATTGTTACGAAAATAGCCCCTTTGAAAGCTGTTTCAAAAAATACGAATTTACGGAATTTTTTCGTGTGGACTGTAACATGTAAGTGATAAAAAAAAATTAAGCATACCGGGTCGCTCAAAAAAATGTACTCCTCTTTGATTTTGTATAGTTTAAAACGTAAAAGATAACTTATATTTCAACAAACGTTATTGTATGCAGTAATCTCAGGCTTAAATTTTGGTATATACTATGTGCATTTTAATACAGCATTGTCGGAGATAAAAGCGTTTAAAGTTGAACTAACGT
>JAOCPT020600392.1:0-10251 GCA_026546935.2 Palythoa grandiflora | reverse complement strand
AGAAATAAGAAATTGATCAAGTGGAATAAATTGTAGAAGTTGAAAAGCCAAATTCTCCCAAACTGCTTATTTAGAATGCATGGAGCTCAGTTGGGAGAATTTACCAACACGTCATTTGTCGTGCTTGGGGCTGAAAGGGTTAAGGAACTCGACTTAATGATTTTGTTTGTGAACATTGGAACAGATTTCGGAAATAGCTTATTTGAAATGACTTTATAATTTTAGATGTTCTAATTAATTAGATAAGAAAATATTCATTTCATTGTTTCTGTGCATCATTTAATGCGACACAAAAAGACGCGTCTCTCTTGCCAATTTAACTAATTTACGGCGTGCGAATATTCTATCCTTTTTTTACATCAAAATTAGAAACCCGAGCCGCAAATAACATTATTCAATACAATTTACGACGTCTCCTAAACCCATTTCCTACTAATTTCAAACAGAATTGCTATGATGGAAAATGGAACCAGGAAATGCTTTTCTCCCGACAAAAGTGTTTTATAAATATAAAGACAAAATTATGTCATAGCTTATAGCAACCATTATCGTATTTTCAAAGCGGTATTACCTCTTCAAGTAAACTCTATTTGGAAACACACATGCATGCATTGACAAGCAAGAATCTTTCACTGAATAACAAGTTGCTTTTTATTTTACAAAATCAACGAAAATCCGAGAAATGCGTATTAAGCCGGATTCGTTCAGAGACAAATTGTTTTATATTTCCGTTTTTCTAATAAACACAGTATGTCAAAAGCTTCCTATTATACAAGATTAAAATATTATAAAGTTTTTGAAATATCTTTCATGCTAATTTGGTGAGTTCTATTATTAGTTTTTAGAAAAAAATCCGGTTGCTTTTATTCACACTTTTTAGGCTTTGGCTTACAAAATAGTCTGATCAAATTTTCGGTATAGCAGTGATCTGGCGATCATTATTTCCCAAAAAAATTATCATTTCAGGTTTACAGTTTTGAGCAACCTCTAGCTTAACAAACATCAATGAAATTGTTTGTTTAGGACTAAGTCTAATCAAGTCTTTTTCTCACACTTTTAAATTCCGTGCTGAATTACCCGCTTTGATATTATATACTGGCTCGAATTTCCCATTACTTTCCAAACATGAAGGGAGTTTGATTTTTCGCTTCTTTTTTTCTTTTTTTTTCAGTATTTTCAATTTGTCTTTAGATTCTAAAAACCTTGGCATACGCTGAGAGAATAGAAAAACGACCCGAAGTCAATTTCAAATTAATTTTATGTTGCTTCTAACAAGTTTTTCTTTCAGTTTGTTAAAAGAGACTCAATTGTCACCAAGTGTATATAATTGTACACGGAAACACTCATCAAATTTTAATTCACTCTACAGTATTAAGTTAATTTCACATCTTATTGTTAGGGTATGATTCTAATCATAGTAGTAAAATATCGACTTAGGTTGAGTTAAACGCAGATTATATTGCGGCTTTTAAGCAAAATGAAAGACGATAAATGGAAAATATTTCCAACCAATAGATCTAAAGAACAGAGAAAACAAGGTCCAAGAAAATTTGTGTTGTTCTTGTTTTGTAATGTTTCGTAAAGGAGATATCCAACAGCTGCGCTTTCCACACAGTCCGTATTTTAGAGTGTGTGTCTTCTCGTACACAATATATTTTTGTTGTTCTCTACAGCAATACCGAACAGCGGGGACTTAATAAAAAAGAATAACATCGTCAAAAATATTTTGTCATAGCTTTGTTACACTTTGTCTCAATAAAACCATCTTGATATCAATTTTTGAAGCAAAAGTGTAAAAATTTTATTTTAGACACCTGCACTAAAACATTATATGAATCGTCCATCAATTTATATATGGGTGTGAAAAGCATTGAGAAGTTAAGTCGAAAAAGTTATTTTCGCCGTTATTGGGGTATGATATTAACACACAACATATAGGTGTCTAAATCTGAAATAAAGCCTTGAAACGTGACTTGCTTATTTTCAAGAGAAATATAATTGATTCTTTAGCTGAATTATGTGTGGTTGATGGGAATTCAGTCTAAAGAGCGCAGATGGAAAATTGATTAGGGTGTGAACTGTGTATGCTTCGCATTGCTGCGTGCTATATTTCGCACAAGGGCAGATTTTCTGCGATAATGCTTGTATTACATACGTTTGTTGATCACAATGAATTTACTCTTTCATATAATAAAATGTGCTCGTAGTTTTGTTCACATTTAATCGCAAAGAATGCCCTCTGTTTAGAATCAGTGATCATTTCAAAATAATAGTTGATATTTCTCACTATAAAAATCGAACACAAAAATACAAACTTACCAAAAATTACGAACAAAAAAAGTCAAAAAGAAACCGTTTTGGTATTTTCTGCTGTTTTGTACTAAAAAATCGGCGAATATAAAACAGTAAACGGAAATGCCGTCAGAATCACCTTCACTTTATTTCATTTCTTAGCTTTATGTGGACATTGAAAAATTGTATTTACAAAGAGTTTAAAGTCATTTTTACAAAACATCTCAAGAGTTTTATTTACAGACAGTTACGGTACGGGAGTCTCATAAATGGAGAATGTGTATTTTTAGTTTTCTATATGTATGAAATAAATTTTTCTTTTAAATTATTACATGACCCGAGGGAGTACATGATAGAATAGGGAATGTTTTCAGTTCTCTTAAAATTCATCAAAAATGTTATATTTTTTCAGCTATTTTTCATGGCTTAAGTTTTAAACCATTTAGTGCATAGGTATATCTTGTCTTGAACGCAAACCTAAACTTTCCTTTAAGTTCACTTAAACTTCGAATCTGCTTAATTTAGCTCTAATAAAAAGTTTGTTTAGACCTACAATTGCTAATAGCCGCAATTAGTTTGGCTCGATCAACCATGTCGCAAACTTCTTGGCGGAAAAATACTTCAATCTTTTTTTACTTATCACAAAGATTAATCCACCACACATTTCGAGGTTTTGCTTCTCAGATATCTTGTTCTTCTTTTTGTGTGTGAGGATTTTTGCTCGTATGACAGTCATTGACACTGTGACTTATATTCGGGCTTGCAACCCCTTGACTTTGGGCTTTTTCCTCTGCTTGTTGTCGCTTCCACTTCGTTCTCCGGTTTTGAAACCAAACTTTTATTTGCGTTTCTGACAGGTTCAAGTACGTAGCGAGTTGCTTGCGCTCCGTCCCCACGATATAGTGGTTCTTTTCAAACGCGTTTTCAAGGTGTAGCAACTGGGTCGGGGTAAAGGCGGTTCGGATTCGTTTTGGTCTTCGACAGGCAATAAATCCTGCAATTAAATGAATCATATACAGTTAAAAAAGCTTATATTTTTTGCTAATATACACAAACGTTTAACAATTTTAGACTATTAACTTGGGTTTGCATATAGTGCATCTGAATTGAAGCGTCCATCACCTAGAAACTTTGCGGTATAATTTTTTTCACTGAAACAGATTTAGGTTTTCTTCTTGATATTAAAAAAAATAGTTTTAAATCAACTAGCGAAAACAATTTCTTTCGAATTCAGTTTACGGAAACAAGGAAAAGTCGACATTTTTCTGTTACAGTTTTTTTTTTATGGGAACATTAATGGTACATTTTCACCAAAAGATTATCAGATTAGTACATAACGAAAACTCTACCCGCACAATTGTAGTTGTCATTGGAGTTAGACCACATACGGTAGTTCAAATGATAATTTGATAAGTCAAATAAGATGGAATTGAATGCTCACCGTTATGTAGCGATCCCGCATAACCACAGTTGATATCATGAACATAACGATGACTTGATGCACATGGGTAGAACGAAAATGAACTGCCGGCATTGTAGGACGAAAGGCTGTGGAGAGGGTGTGAATCGAACCTCACTGCCATGGGATAGTCTTGAGATCCCTTGTAGCCATAACTGCTTTGCTGGTTAGTGCTAGAGATTGCATTACTCGGCCTGTACATGGAGTTGATAAAGGAAGATTGTGGGTTTGGTTCATAGGCGTGCATTTCTTTTCTCGTACAAGACTTAAGTGGAGAGGTCCTTTCGACTCTACAAGCAGTCTTCAACTGACGGGACTTCTCTAACCAATCCAATTATATAGTCTACAATTTAATTATTATTACAATACATTGTTTCTGATTTCAAATTAATGATGGAAAGCTAATTAAAATAATCAGCTAAGTGACGCAGTCACTCCGGATGCAAAAAGAGAAAGTAATGAAAACTTCAAAACCTTGAAGTAGTATCAAAACGGAATTGCTGTCTTCCAGCGAATGTATTCAATCTCTTTCCAATTTGCACCAAAAACAAACAGCCAAAAAAATGTGTATGTCATTTTCCGTTGAACATTACGGCTATTGATATGTTTTCATCGATTGCTTGAAACACCTGATCTAGTTGTTAAAAGAGACGAAAATGTTTTTTTATAATAGGAATGTAAACATGTTTGTGGCACAATGATGGCTCCTTTCGCACAAGCGGTCAAATTAATAAAGTCGCTTCTACCAGCAAAAACTGAGCAACTGACAGAAAATTTAAATGCAGTTTAAGTGCCTAATCTGAAGATAAGCTCAACGATGAATATACGTCAATGGATTGCTTGCTTTATAGAAGTGAAAGTAAAAAAGAATATAAAACAGTTCGATATCGGAGACCAAAGGCCCTGGCGAGATGGAACGGGCTGAAAAAACTCACTCTTTTGTCACTTTTCAGTTGCAAACACAACGCAGTTCGAAATGAAACCCAACAGATGGCACTGTGAACATAACTTCATTAGAAATTAATAATCTCCTGCAGTCTCACTTTGGGAGAACCACCACATAACAAATTTCAATTAAGCTCTAAACGTTAAGAAATGATTGAAAAAGACAGATCAGATACCTTAATGAAACTATATCAAGAATTTTCTGCTAGTTTCATACCGATAGCTACTTTTCAGGTATTCGATGACTCTTCGGTTTCAGCCAATTACTCCGGACAAAAGCTACATATTGTTTATTTGAACAAAAAGGGGAAATTTACTCTATAAAGAAGTGTCTGCGAATTTCACAGTCGATTTATTTTGAGCAAAGCAAATTGCAATTATCTAAGATCCGGCTGCCTGTTATAAAGAATACACGATACTTATATTCAGTGTAACATTTTAATGAAATTATCAAAAGGAATGCATTATTGGTTTGTTGCATTTCGGCTGAACATATTACAGCATGAAAAAGATTTTCTAAGCCCGTAGGATATATGTTAGAAAAGTAGCTTTGTTTGTTTGAATCATTTTTCGGTGGCCATTCACTTCCTCGAGAATTTATCGCGGCACAATAAATTAGCATGTATTCGCTAACAGTAAACAAATCTAGAACAAGAAAAATTGTTGTGGCCTATCTGTGTAAATCATCCCACGAGAAATTCCTTCTTTTGAAGGACGAAAAACTTTTTTCAAAACGCTTTTTTTCAAAGCGTTTTCTTCTAAACAAGTTACAAATAGGTTCGAACAATATGAAGGTTTGACAGAACATTTTTACAATCGAATAAAGATTAATAAGCGTGAAACAAATCTAACTGTTGTGAATCCTTTTTTTAAAAACAGTGGTGGATTTGTCTATAGTAAATTGTAAATTGCTGTACATGTGCGATTTTTAGTTTTATGTAATTATTTCAACTTTTATTGCTGTTTATCAAGCCATTAAAGTTTTGATTTTTAAGTAAAGGCAGTTGTTTCAAAATAATTCTTGATTCTTGGCCAATTCGTCAATCTTCCTAATGAAAGAGAATTACTTCTAACTGAAGTAATAAAAAGATGATAGCATAAGTTGACTCCTATTAGCAAAAAGACCAACTGCGGCGCTGGGAGCTTGATTTGCAATAGTTTACATAAGATCTAGATATACCGCCGTGCGAATAAATTCGTGCGCAATTTTTTATGTGTGGGATTTTTCGAACAATGAATTCTTTAGGATTTGCACAAATTACGAGATGTCAGTCACAAAACTGATTCAGTTTTCAAATCTTTTTTTGTTGTTGCTGGAATTCTTTTATTAGCGTTTATTTGTAAAACTTTTAGTTGTTTTTTAGTTTATTACAGTTTATATCAAAATTCATCTTAAGATCTCTATGAGCAAAAAATAACAATCTTATCATAGGATTGCCAAACACTTTCAATATCATAGATTAACTTTCGTGCAAAATGAAGTTAAAAGATCTCGATTTCTTTTTTAAGGTCGTAATGGATCAAAGATTTTCCATAAAAGATTTATGATACTGTAATCAATTTGATCGCTTGACTGTGTTTAGTGCTTTGGTCCTTTTTCTACCGCCTGGGAACACGGCATCTGCAAGTATTAACTGCATAAACACTAGAGTACATTTTCCATCGACGTGTTTATAATTAATGCAAACACCCTTACCTAATACAATTGCAACTACACAGAAAATTATCAGGACGAAGTCTATTAAACCAACGATCTGAAATAGAAGCTTTTTAACGACAAAAATGCGATTTTATCATTGCTATCTACTCTAGTTTGGGTGTAAAGTTGATACTTTAGATGTTTTTGTGATAGAAAACGCATTCAAAATCGAAAAAATGATACGGCTACAGTGTTCATAAAATTTAAACTACCGATTGTTTTTCAAATCAGTGCAAAAATTAATGAAGTTGAGAATTTTATTGATGGAGTTATGTCCACAGCTGTGATACTTCAAACGAAAACAATTGTATATACTTTTTCGTTTTATAGGTTTCTGTGTCATTGAGTTAGAGATTGTAGGCCCTCTTCTTTAATTCGTAAAAGTCGGAAACGTAATCTGCCAATGGCACTGATTTAATTTACTAGGTTTATCAACAAAGATATATAGATATAAAGTATGCATTCGAAAACCTGTCAAATGTTAAATTTGTGTATTTTAAAGCAAAAAATTTTGAGTTTAATGTCATGTACAGAGTTGAGAAGTCGTTTAGCTACTTACAACTCTACTACCAGCAATTTTTGATGTTATTACTTTTCGCTTGGAGCAAGAGATTTGTCTCGAGAAATCCTTTTGCAAATAAGATCATTTTTATATATATTTTATGTCCATTTATTAGGACGTTTGCGCGCGCGAGTCAAAGCAGTAAATGAAAAAATGACAGGATTTAAATTGATGGCGATTTTCTCATAACCATTGATTTCAATAATTATTTAGCAACATTATTTAGATCATTCTCTCTAAAGCTGTGTCTAACGAAAAGCAAAAACTAAACATGTTTTTCTGCTTTAAATATTGCAAATTTCCAATTGCTGAACTAAGATAAATCGTTTATTGCTACTCACGAAATATCAAAACGTACTTTTTAAACCAATTTGAAGGTAAGTACCGTGCAATAAATATCAAAATCAGTGCAATTTCTGGAATTTGGTATTCTTCAAACGTAAGTTCGAGATGTTATTGCGAATTGTTCACAGTAAATGTGCTTGTTTAAACCCGAATTTGAAGAATCACACGCCTCGACCTCCTGGTGAGATGAGTAAAGGATGTTCGCAAAAAACAGTGCAAAACCAAACACCCCCTATAGATTTAATTTGTAAAAAACTCAAAGATATGGTGAATAAATTATTTTTGTTATTCTAATCTCGCAACATATAGGGCTTGGTACAGTGTTAAGCGTTGAGAATATTAATAGACATTGCATTACGAAATTCAGGCATCGTCTTCGAATCTTGAAGGAATCGTTACAAACTAACACCGGTTAGCTTCGGGGCACGACTTTGATATCATGTCAGGCTTGCTTCAGAACGAAGTTTTTCTAATCTATTTGTCGTGTTCCTTATAAAAGTGAAAATACAGTCATAGATACTGAATTGGTAAAAAGACAACAAATTTCCGATGTAATACGCACTTTGTATCAATTTGACTATTTGCTGCACAAAACTGTAAGCTGGTATACTCGGTACAATAATGAAGGTATATAGTTAAGTTGATTTTGACAAAAAATACACGTTGAATTTAGTGGTGCAGTGTAAATATTTCTACAAACTTAAATTCTGCTCAGTAAAAATGTGTACTATGAAAAAGAAAATAAACGCATCTCATGATTTGGAAAGAGGTTTTCTTCAAACTTGTATTTTTCGACAGATTACCCGATGTTATCAAAACGAAAGAGTAATTGCTACCAGCACAGTTATAGAGCTGACTGAATAGACTCCACAAATAATATAAATAAGTCTGCTCTGAATTGTCGCACACAGATCCGTTTCAATGCCGAATCAACCTTTTCAGGGTAACTAATTAAATTTTGGCAGTTTATTCTGATTTTTGGCAGCCAGATTGATTGGCGAAGGTATATACTGAACGTATCGAAATCAGTAATGACTTCTTGAAGAACATATAATTTGTCAGTTTGAGTTACTGTGCTCGCTCCAAACCGTCTGTAGAATGTTTTTATATTTACGCTTTTTACAAATTTATCTTGTCGGAAGCTGCTTTCCCGTTGTTCGCTTTGGTCACTATTTTGAAGCGAAGTAATCCTACCTCATTTTGAAAAAAAAAAAATTCATTTTTTAAAAAACCGAAACAATAGCAGATTATCAAGTCTTCGCAACTTACCTGAAAATGATTTTGATCTATTTATACAATAACTATACAATCCCGAGAAATTCTTCGTATAAAAATATTCCTTTCATTTTTGCTTTCTGTAAAGCTGCTTATTTGATTAAAAATTATCTTAATTTATTTTACAATTTGATTGCAAATTGTTTTCCCAAAACACCAATGGTAATATGCGCTCATGAAATAAGAAGTTTTCCTATATTGTACACCTAAGATGCTATTTTTCTGCATCACCCGTAAATGTAATAACAACCGTGAATGTAATAACAGCTGTAAATGTCATAACAACCGTGAATGTAATAACAGCCGTAAATGCAATAACAGCCGTAAATTTAATAACAACCGTGAATATAATGACGGCCTTAAATGTAATAACAGCCTTAAGTGTAATAACATTCGTAAATATAATATGTCTTACTAGAGCCACAAATGTCATAGTAATTTGACCGACCGTAAATGTGATAAATATATCACAAATGTAATATGATTTACATTAAAACTGGGTTTGTCACCAGGTGAATACATTTTTTGAAATTAAAAATATATAAATATATGTGTAACTCCGGTGCTCAAAAATATTTTTGTTAAGAATTATTTACAATAAAACGTTTCCCGACGTTTCGGCCGTAATCAACGACTATCTTCAGGGGAAGTGAAAGAAAAACTATCCAAAAGCCAATATATAAACAAGTATGGCTGAATTTAGAGTCGAACTACCGGCTTCATTGTTTCTTGAGCAGTCTTTGGGGCTCAGATTATAAAGTGAATCTTTTTGTGTTTTTTGCTGTATCGTTAAGCTAAATTACAGTACATTTTGGCCAATTTAAGTCTCCTTAAGAAAAGAAAAAGAAAAAAGAAAAATCAGCAAAGCCTCAAAAATTATTATGACCTACCTTGAATATTTTTATGCCAGAAAGACAACTCTCAAAGATTCCTGCAGATATTAGATCCGCAAAAGGAAGCTTTTATGATAATTAGCTCGCGTTTTATAAGCTCACACGTTGATAAGATTAAATGAACTTCGCGATAAAAAGCTGATTAAGGCTGTTCGTCGCAAACACTCAGTGTGAATTATGTAGTTAAAAAAAGGATCTTGTTCGTTTGGCTGCGCACCGGTCTAGCTGTTATGTCGAAAAATGTTAATTTTTTAAGAAAAAAAATTGAATAATCGTCATTAAAATCAAAAGCATTTTAAATTTAATGAAAATGATAATTTACGATCCCATCTTTCTCGAACAAAAATAATACAGAAACCAAATCGTCTTTATCTTAGACCCGGAACTGCCAAATATAAATTTCATTAACCTCCAGTAGGGAATTGTCTCCGCTTTTTAAATGCTTTTTTCCCGTAAGACATTTTAGTCCTAGCGCGTAGTAGCGGGTAACTTTCGACACTATTTTCAATGATATATGATAATAAATTTAAGTTTTACAAACGTACTTAGAATTCGGACGCTAATGGGTATAATTACCAGCGAAATTATAAGAATGAACAAAGAGGGGGAAAGTGTTCGGCCATTAACAGCTGTTATTCTAAATGAAAATAACAGGAACTAACATTTATAAACACTGTAAGCGGGGTTCTTCGGCATCAGAGAACATTCTAACATTCTTGAGAACACACGCGTATTAATTTACAATACCTGGAAGCCTGAGGGGATAACTGATTTGAATTAC
>JAOCPT020600391.1:0-18132 GCA_026546935.2 Palythoa grandiflora | reverse complement strand
GGTCTTTTCACGTTCTGTTTTTAGCGACAACAACGTGCAGGTGCTCAGCTCGATGCATTCCAACGTGCAGTTATTGTATTTACTATTGTTCTTTGCCGTCGTCGTCGGCGTCGCCGTCCTCATATCTTATTGACTCCCCCTGGACAGAACACTGATCCATCGCAGGTTAGCTCCCAGCAGAAGTTGGCACTCATTTTAGCGACCTCGGGAGGATGGAAAGCTGAGTCAACTTTGGCGGAAACGGGAAAGAAAGTCACAAAAAACACTTTGCTGAGCTGTAATATGAAACTCAGGACCTTGCTGTTAGACTTAGAAGGCAGAGATCTTACCATTGCGCCAACCACGCCGTCTTCGTGCCAAAGGAAGCAAAATTAAACTAGGGAATTAGTTATTTTGAACATTCAAAACACGACGAATCCGGCAATTGCTTTAAGGTTTCCCATTTTCTTTTTTTTCTTTCTCTGCATTCTAGTATTTTCCATTCCATTGTTTTTTTCTGCTGGATTTTCCAGATATGCGCGTGAGTATTTACATACGGGTAGCTACGTACCTGCCTTTGAATTGTCACGGTTTGCTGTGTGATAGTATGAATGTGCCGTATAAAAATCCTTTTTATTCACTGCAGGTGTTATTGGGAATTTTCAAGACGGAACAAACAAATCGTTATAAAAACGTTCCAGAACAGCCGAATACCATCGGTTCCGCATTAAACAGAGGGGGGTTCGCTGTACAATTTTAATTTTTATCCGAAAGTTAATAAATAAAAACAGCAAGAACAATATACAATATACAATATAAAACTTAACATGCTACGGAGTTATCAAGTTTTTGGTGATTCTTTTATTGGCTTTTTGTTGTCAGTGGCTTTTTAAACAAACCGTTTGGAAACAAATTATTCTCTGCAGAAAGAACCAATTGTATTCTTGTTTGTGATTCTTATCTAAATACGGCATACAACAACTGTCAGGAAGTGGGTTACTTCTTATGCTCTCAATTAGTCTTCAAATTTGCATCTCAGTCAAAATTTGGCTATAACGCGAATATTAAGTCTAAGACGTTTAATACAATATCAAGTGCATTGAAGCAGTATTTGTTTTACGGCTCATGAAATTTTCAAACAAAACAGAAAACGAACGACTAAGATTTGGCGATTCACTTCTGCAATGGCAACGGAAGAAAATAAGACAAGCAAGATGCCAGCGAGACCCACACTTCAGCGACCGACAATTCAAAAGAAATTGAGCTGGAATGATATGGCTAACGCAAGTCCTCGCGTCCGCGTTACAAAGCGAATTATGCAGCTACAGAACGACAAGACAGCTTCCCAAATTCTTGATCAGGCAAAAATTATGTGTACAGAGTATGTAGAAGCGAAATTGGAGCGAGATGGCTTTCTTCAATCGAACCGGAAAACTAAACCAACAGCTTTAATGTCAATGTTTGCTTCCTCAAACATGGATACAGCTTTAATGGTGTCAAAGCGAATGCAAGACATTGGCGAAATGCTGGAGGAATGCTATCCCAGACTGTATGTGAATATAGCTCAACATGTAAACACAAGTTTTACAAGTGAAAACATTGTCAACGAAGTGTTTAATAACGTAGCAACAGAGATAGTCCACGATGGAGTTAACTGGGCACGGGTTGCTGCAATTTACACGTTTGCCGGGGCGCTTACCAGCGAATGTTACAGAAACAACAAAATTGGTTTTGTTTCCGATATTGCAAACTGGATGTACGAATTTTCAGCAATGCATTTAGTTGACTGGGTGAGGAAAAAGGGAGGCTGGGTAAGTATTCCAGAGATAATAATAACACCAAGCCGTATTTATATGCCGGCCAAAGGTTTTAAGTGTCGAAAATGAAAGAACTCATAACATTTGCATACAAAAACAAAAATTAATAACAAATTATTATGTAAAGAAAGTAAAATTAGGAGCGGCCACACTGGACTGGAGATTGGAGTTTGAAGATCAAATTAGAACGGAATAATAATGAAAATTCAACCTCTTTTATGTCAATGGTTTTTAATAAAAAGGGTGGCGATTTTGTTTTTACAATAACTTTTAGGGTTATCTTTGAAGTTCTATAATCAAGGGTTTCACTGGTAATAATATTGTGACGAAAATTTTTATTAGCTGGTAGATCTATACTATAATATAGCGTTCTACTTTCGTCTCAGCTGCGACTTCTGCCGGGAGCTGAATTGTCTTCCAAACAATGTTCCCATTCTAATTCTTTTTATTCTGATGAAGGCCACCACAAATGCGGCCGAAAAGTTTTACAGAAAAATTTTAATTAATTTTAAAGTATACAAGTTACAAAGTTTCATTCCACTTTGTAAATTGACAGAAATAACAAATGATGATATCACATGACAATAGATAGCACATGTTCAAGTGACAGCACTGCTTATGGTAGTTTTTTAAACTACATCTCGTCATCCTCCCCTATTATCTAGACTGTGTTGTAAAATACTTTCAACATAGAAGCCTTTCCTTTACCTTTCCTCAGTTAGTTTTAAAGCTTCAATTCATTCTTGATGCAAAGCATACACTATTTTCTTTTTATAAGAATATACTTTATAAGAATATTGAGGCTGAAAATCGCGAAAATTTAAAAATATCTTAAGAATAATGCTGAGGCTGAAATTTTGTTAACAATATAATTTTGTGCAACATATAAATACGTTTATTAATGAAATTTTTAAAAATATTCGGAAATTCTAAATAGTTTTCGGTAAAAATTGACAACGAACGACAATTTATTCCTGTACAATGTTGAAGCCAAAATTTCCAAGAGCCGATTGATGTGACATAGTGACCCTGCCTCAAAGCGACTGAGATAACACGTGCTCGAAATGTACGTAACATGATACCAGGATATTGCACTCAATGTATAAATGATATCATCCGGAGACTGCCATGCTGACGGACGTACTCTATAGACCTGTATTCTAAGAATACTTTAAGAATATGTTTAGCCTCAAAACGCCAAAAAATTAAGAATATTGAGCCTAAGTCTGAAAAACCGCGGGATAACAGATCGACCAAAGCCGATAGAAACTGATAGACACATGTTTGTATTTCGCAGTTTTTCAAATGTATAAAACCAAATAACAAAGATCCTTTTCCAAAATCAAAAAGAAAGGAAGATTTTAAAATAATTCTAGCATAATCTGGCAGAATTTCGCTACTAAGTTCAGGGATAAAACATGAAATTACACTTGTGTTTTATATATCTTTTTACTGGTTTGTGTACAAAAAAATATATCAAATTCTCTTTTAAATAAATCTTTCCTTTTGATATAGAATTTGTCATTTTAAAATTTAACTCTATCTCTTTATCGGATTTGTCGGCTCAGTGAGGCCGACAAATTTTTCCACAATCCACTGATATCGCTTTTTATCAGTTTGAAATATGTTAATTGAACTATTTCTTTAATTTTATAAGGTTTTCAAAGACAATGAATCCATTGTCCACTGTTTTTAAGCTGTGACAATATGAAATTGATGTCTTTTATTTTAGCTGGATTGTGGTCACATGGGGCGTTTATGATTGGCAACTTTCCAACTCTGTGTTTTCTCTAGATGGAAATTAATTTCAAGCTTGAAATCGAAATCATCATTTATTTCCTCGAATTCGTTTCGTTGTTTGTTTCTTTGACGAAGAATTACGGACAGATCAATTATTCCGCCGTAATTTCACTGAAAATTTATACTGCGTGCATTGGTTAAAAAATTTAGAAATAAGAGATAATTCAAAATCCAATGATTCTACAAGGCAAGTAACCTGATTACGTCCTAACGGGATTTCGTAAAAAACTGTAATCTGTTAAAAATCAACAAAGTATAAGATGAACTGAAGTTTATCCGGATTAACTCTACGCTACATAGCTAATTTTTATTAAGAACCATAAAAAATTTTTCTAGAATAAGTGTCTACTTTAATTTTTCGAAAATTTCAGGCTCAAAACGATTTATGCTGTTCTTGTTTTCTTAATTTTTACGTTATTATTTTTACAAGTAGATCCTTTGTAGCGCTAGCAATGTATCTCAAACTGCTGACTTTGACTGTTATGATAAATGCAAAAATAATACAACTGAAACATTAGTTTTCACGGAAAACGAAAATCTACAAAATTACTCAATTCTGATTGGACAACAGGAGTACAATTATATTGTTATATTTGCGCTCAAAGGAGTCTCAATTAAGTTGCTATGGTAACCGTGTACGTCTGAAAGCAGGAAAATCAAAACAAAGGTGATGGTAATTAATTGTTTCTCTATTCATTTTTAATAAGAGCAAGCTGAAAAATCTAAAACAAAAAGCAACAGATAAAAACAAAAAATATTACACAAACCTGGACTATAGCTGGGCCGAAAAAGAACGCATTTCGGATAGCACTTCAGAGACATGAAGGATTTTATAAACAATATATAAAATCGACTTCTGGATAAAAAGTTTTTAAAATAGGAGTTTTTGGCTGTCATCGGTGATTCCATCAGCTTTTATCAAACTTAAACTTATTATGCGCGAAACGGAGTAGCGATTTGATCAATCCGCTAGAAGACAACGCGCAAAAAGCTGTTGAGTATCAACCTATCAAAATTTAGCGTTTGCACAGTCACCCCTCAACTATCCGGACTTTTCGATTTTTTGAATATTAATTAGAATTTTCAGATTTTTCTAAAATACATTTTATCTCAAAAAGTTAAAACGGAGCCGCGAGAGAACATTTATTTGATTGTATTTTTACACTGAGTCAAAATCATATAAGTCTTCAAAAGAGATAATGAAGACAAATTTGCAAGAATAAATGAATATTTGTTCATTTATTTACCTGTGTATTACTTGTATTTTACCTCATTAATATTCATAATTTTTTATTGGACCATTTTATGTAAAGTGATATCATATCACTTCACTGATGTGGCTTTTTTCACTGATATGTTTTATATTCACGAGTTTGTCAGTTGCAAATCTACCGAAAATACTAGATTAATTAATAGGCCATTTTCGAATTACGTTCCACTGCCAACAAACAAAAACCGAGGCCAAGTGTTAAAAAGTACAGCAAATGTATGAAAAGTTAGCACTTAGCCTCGGCTTGAAGGTTTTATTTGTGAGCAGTGAAATTTGGAAATAACCCGTTCGTAAGCACTCATGTATTCTTTATCTTTTATACATTTTTTAATTGACAATCACAATACTGGTTCATTACTTCTTGGCTTCTTCTCCCCAATTAAGCCCCGTTCACGGCCGATTGAATAAATAATTTGTCATGAATATGTCAAGCCGGTGTTACACGTGTAACATAGTCGGTTTCGTAAAATTTTTTTGAATTTTTGTTGACAGGTTTCTTGAAAAGTAGAACTGCTTTCTACTTTTGCAACAGTTACAGCGGTCGCTGTGGCGAAAAAAACAAAAGTTTCACCGTGTAACGTCACTTAGTGAAACTTGTCTCGCTCGTTGTTGCACACGAGTTTCAGCTAAAAGTTTCAACGTGTAACACCGGCTTTACTAAAATTATAGTTTTTCTCTTTGTAGGAAGACTTCTTACGAGTGTTCCCCAGGCCTTCTCTCAAGTACTATCTAACTACCGCCGAAGGCCGTTGGGAGCTGGTTCTGTCGATCACAGAGTGTGCTAAACTTCTAATCTTCCGAGGAAAAGAGTTTTACGTAAACTATGTTAGACAACTGAAAGAACAATCACAAGCAAAAGCAGGACAGAATCAACAAAGAGGAAAATGAAATAGAAAGAATTGCAATTACACGACATAAAGCAAACATTGACAGCGGATTTGACTTGAAGGTTTATAATAAATGATGAAATTTCAATTGTTCGTTGAAACGGTTTGAAGAGCGATCATGTTGCTAGGCAGAAGATTACGTGTTGCTAAGCGGAAAACCGCATGTTGACTCAAAAAGACCGCTGGTAAAACTAACTGTTCTGTGAACAAGAATGAAATTAATATGGGGTGGATGAGCAAAAATGGGGGAACTTTTGTCCGAGGAAAATCTCTTTCTTCTGATCCTCGAGTTACAGTTGTAAACAAACCGAAGTTTAACCCCATTTAATACGCCCTTGTTCTCTTTGTCGCCTTAATTAACGAGTGTTTTTCCGCATAGCAACGCTTGACGTCTGTCTGGCAACGCAATGTTTCGAACGTTTCAACAAACGGTTGCAATTACGTCATTAAAAGTGAAATCCGCTGTACTTTTGAGTAAATTTTCTATGGAAAATGCGTGTGTATAATTTTTATATACAGAATATGTGATATCATACTTTGGATAATGATTACCGTATTTCCTCGAATGAACACCGCGGCGTTTATTAAATTTTTCATGATTTGGGTGCAGCGTTTATTCGAGGGCGGCATTTATTTCAAATGCTGTTAATTTCTTTTAAACAACCAACCGTAACTTCAGTTCTTTGTCTGGCTGTACCGATCAAGCTTTACAGTTTTACTTAATGCGTTTGTAAACGCGTAAGAAATCAGATAAATTCGATGTTGCCGAGTTTTGTCCGTGCCTTTCAATATTTAAACTTACAGTTTTAAACAACTCCGCTCTGCGCTTGTTAAAAGTGAACGTCATAAATTCAATGTTTCAGTTTGTTGTCTGTTCCAGGGTACGGCGTTTATTCGAGGGCGGCGTTTATTAATATTTTGGCTGTCAGGTGGCGAGGGTGGCGTTTAATCGAGGAAATACGGTATATTGTTGTCAGCATATTGTAATTACTTATCTCGTATTGCACTCATGAAGAATATGTTATAAAAGCACCAATCACAATTAATCGATTCCAGACAATTACTGATCGGATATAAGGGGACTAATACGCTGACATCTTTATTACTAGCTCCTTGCTCCCAAATCAGATTTAACATCTTAGACTTGGTTTTCAGTTTTCATACAATGTACGGCCTCACATAAGATTGTCTGGCGTCATATCTTGAATATATTTTACCTAGTTACCAAGTCTGACTAATATGGTGTGGGGCTCACGCATTTTCATGTAAAAAATGTCGTACGTAGGAAACCAAAATTGTCTCAAATCTCACGGATTTTACTCATTGCACGGGCTGCAGGATACATTGGTGACGAGAGTTATATAAAAGCGATAGTATCAAATAAAATTATTCATACTGATGTTTGTGTTTTTCTTTTTGTCCGTGAACTTGGCTTATTGTTCTTATTCGTTAACGTTACAGCCGCAATTTTAATTTTCAAACTCTTCTCGAAGTTGGCCCGATGTCGTAAGTATATGCCGCTGCAAAAGCGCGGTCAGTAAATTTTAGTTATTACATGAATTTGCAATTTCCTGCATTCTAATTGGTTCACGCGCTGTCTGTCAAAATGCTGATTCGGCCCACGGGCCGTATACGCGCGTATTCGTACTGCTTTCCCGGATGTTAATTTTTAAATACTTCCGAAAGTCTCCGAACACTTCCAAAGATTTCCAAAGATAAATTTTTTAGAAAATCTTTAGAAATCCAAAAATGCATAGGAAACAGTTTTTAAAACAATTCCGAAGCTTTCCGATAATTCCCGAAAACTGTCGGATAATTCCAATGATTTCTGTAGTCATGGGATAAATTACCGAAATTAAAAAACAGTCTTCGTGTGGCAGCATCTTCGTGTGGTCAGCGAGCATCTTCGTGTGGAGAGCAAGCGTCTTCGTGTGAGCAGCAAGCTTCTTCGTGTGGTCAGCAAGTATCTTCGTGAAGACAGCAAGCATCTTCGTGTGGACAGCAAGCCTCTTCGTGTGGTCAGCAAGTGTCTTCGTGTGATCAGCAAGCGTTTTCGTGTGGTCTGCAAGCGTCTTCGTGCGGTCAGCAAGCATCTTCGTGTGGACAACAACCGTGTTCGTATGGACAGCAACCGTGTTCGTGTGGACAGCAAGCGTCTTAATGTAGTCAGCAAGCTTTTTCGTGTGGACAGCAAGACTTACATCTTCGTGTAGTCACCAAGCATCTTTGTGTGGACAGCAAGCGTCTTCGTGTGGTCAGCAACCGTGTTCGTGTGGACAGCAAGCGTCTTTGTGTAGTCAGCAACCGTGTTCGTGTGGACAGCAAGCGTCTTTGTGTGGGCAGCAACCGTGCTCGTGTGGACAGCAAGCATCTTCGTGTGGTCAGCAAGCATCTTCGTGTGACAGCAAGCACCTTCGTGTGGTCAGCAAACATATTCGTGTGGACAGCAAGCGTCTTCGGGTGAAGAGCAAGCTTCTTCGTGTGGTCAGCAAGCATCTTCATGTGGTCAGCAAGTGTCTTCGTGTGGGCAGCAAGCATCTTCATGTGATCAGCAAGTGTCTTCGTGTGGTCTGCAAGCATCTTCGTGTGGACAGAAAGCGTCTTCGTGTGGTCAGCAAACGTCTTCGTGTGGACAGCAAACGTCTTCGTGTGGACAGCAAACGTCTTCGTGTGGACAGCAAACGTCTTTGTGTGGACAGCAACCGTGTTCGTGTGGGCAGCAACCGTGTTCGTGTGGACAGCAACCGTGTTCGTGTGGACAGCAACCGTGTTCGTGTGGACAGCAAGCGTCTTCGTGTGGTCAAAAAGCGTCTTTATGTGGGCAACAACCGTCTTCGTGTGGTCAATAAGCGTCTTTGTGTGGGCAGCAACCGTGTTCGTGTGGTCTGCAAGCGTCTTGGTTTGGTCTGCACGCGTTTTCGTGTGGTCTGCACGCGTTTTCATGTGGTCTGCACGCGTCTTCGTGTGGTCAGCAAGCGTCTTCGTGTGGTCAGCAAGCGTCTTCGTGTGGTCAGCAAGCGTCTTCGTGTTAACAGCAACCTTCTTCGTGTTGACAGCTAGCATGTTCGTGTGGTCGAGGTTTTTGTTTTCTCGGCAAAATTCAAGGACTGGAACGTTACATATCAGTTGAATCGAGTTTCTAACATTCAAGGGATATCAAGAAGCGTATGAACCCTAGCTTTGTAAATACAAATGTATTGGAATAGTTAAACAGTTCTCCTTCACTTTTAAAATCATCTCCAAGTTCTCTGCTGACCACAGGCCATTTAGGCCACTGGATTCCGTTCGCTGTTTATGTATTATTGAATGTATGATTTAACAACAATAAGTAATCAAGAATAAGAAAATAGCCATTGTTCAACAGCAACTCAGCCTGGATCTTCTTGTCTAAGGGACGGAGCAATAGAGGGGAGTTGGGAAAACTTCGTAAAAAATAATCCTGCACAGCTTTTAAAGGCAAAAAACAATATCTCGTACAACGAAAAAGCAAAGAAAATTGTGATTAAAAATACTAGGTAGGGTATCCAGTAAAAAAAGAAAGATCCTGCCAATTTTTTTTTATCCATTTTTTCACATTCCCCTCAAAATATCTAATGGTCTATCCCTTACTGACACACGTTCAATAAAACCACGAATGAATGACTGAAAAGATTACGCATTCTAATACTTTTACATTACATTATCTAGAGCTGAAGGCAGTATGTATATGAGTACACTTTTATAATGCCAACAATTACCACCCAAGGATATCTCTACAGAAAAATGTTTTTAAAATCAATTTCTCTCTCTCCACCATAGTTTTCTATTTTAAGGTTGATTAAGTCCTTGTGACACAAAGGCTTGAGTATGCAATAGATACAAGTTAACCTCTATGTCATTGGAAAATTTATTAAATGTCCTACTTAAATTTTCTAAAATAATCGAACGCGTAAGCAAGTACGAGGATGGTGTTTGCGGCCAAATGATTCCCTTCACATCTTAACTTGGTCAGTTTTGCTCTTACAACCAACCAACATTAGGGACTTTAAGTAATGGTCCGAGAAAAAACTCGATAGTTCAACGGCAGTAGAATGCACAAAGGTGTTTTAATTGCGATTTTGTTAAACCCGTAAATCTCATTGGCTAATCTTTGAAAATTGAACGCATCTTCATAAGTAAGCAAGTTTCTTTCTAGTTCACTCATGCATTTCCTTTCAGTTGAAACATATTTGTTTTTAAATTTAAGAAAAATTCCATGTAGGAACATAAAAAAAGATTTTCTTGGCTTTTCTTTTGGAGTCTTATGATTAGATAAATATATCAGAGAATTTTTGGGATGTTACTGTATTTTCTCCGGAGTTTTTAACTGCTTACTCGGTGGGAAAAACCACTCAGCTCAAATAATTTGAGCGAGCTATTTTTCACTCAACAAGTATTTAAAAATGAAACCTAACGAGTGTTCGACGCATAATAAAGTATTTGTAGAATGTATAACTTGGAAACCTTGATTAGGAAAAGCTACCAGTTAACAAATATTTCCTACTTAGAAAACCTGAATACAAACAATAAAATAAAAAAAAATTACGGTTACATTACAGAAATTGTTATACCTACTTTATGTATCAATCAGTTTATTTCTAAATATTTGCGAACTAGTAATTCACACCTGTCAGTGAATGAAGTATGTATCTGTAAAAAACATGACAGTATTCATGCATAAAATTGGCCAAGAGTTACATTTAGGTTGGGGTTCATATGCTGTCACTGGAAAAGCATAGCATTGAGTCAAGTATGTTCGCTGATGTGTGAAAAAGCTAATAATGACCATTAGGACTGGAAGCCAGTTCAAAAATCTTACAGAAAATCTTTAATGTCACTTCTTTACGTTTCTATCATCTTGGATTGAAAATGAGGCTGGATGGATATAACAAAGAAAGAATCCATGGCGTCACATGGGAATGCTGACCCTCGTTGGTAGAAATCATTGAAACCAAGCTAAGCTAAATCCTTTTACGAGCCAAAGTGGCTGGTTTCTGTAGAGTTCAGCGGATGAGAGTCATTGACTCCCCCTGGTCGGGACACTAATCCATTGCAGGTTAGCCCCCAGCAGAAGCTGGTACTCATTTTAGCGACCTCGGGAGGATGGAAAGCTGAGTCAACTTTGGCGAAAAAGAAAGTTATACAAAAGTTCAACACTCGGCTGAGCCAGGGGTGGAACCTGGGATCTTGTGGTTAGAAGGCAAAGATCTTACCACTAGTTGCCAACCATGCCGCCTTGAAATCGTTGAAATATCTACCAAAACTTTGTCTGGATTTTGCTGAAAAATGGACACACGAGGAAGCTAAACTTTCGCAAAGGTTTGGTTTCCCACCCAGCCTCGTTTTCAATCCAAGATGGCAGAAGCTGCTCATACATCAAAACAGCCATGAAAACAAAAGTAACTTTTTTTCGATGAACAAAAAATATAACTTTTTAAAACTAAAAAAAATTAAGTTAAAGTTTAGGTAAGGCTTGAAACACCTCACACTGTTACAAAGTTTGGTTGATGGTCAAGAATTCTGTAGCGCTATCAATTGTTTCAATGCCAAGCCGATTCCTTGTTAATCCAAAGTTCATCACTGACAGGTGTGGCACATTAAATTAAGTTAGCTAGCGAACTAGAGGGTTCTGCTTGAGTTGAAGAAAGATGGAACGCATGCGGGTAACATCTTTGGTGTTCTTAGTACCCTTGGGATTGAAGTCGCACATGCGACAGACACGATCCCAGTCATGGGCGCCACCTGAGGCCTCATCTCGCTCTGCTACATAAGCCTCTTCATCAGCTCTGTAAAGAATAAGATTCACACATTTATAACGGCTCTGCTCACATTCACAGGGAATGTGAACTTCCACTCAGAATGTGAAATTCCACTCAGAATTCACTATCTCAAATTATTCGCACGTGAGTTAGCGGTGAGTTATTTCAAATTATTCGCACGTGAGTTAGCGTTGTGGGAAAAATAAAGCAACAAATTATTTAATGCGAGAAAAACCGTTTCAATCTTCAAGCAAAGTGGTAAATGTTTTTCTCTAAGAAAAAAAAGATTTTGATCAACAAATTGACATTATAGCAATATTTAAGCAGTTAATTCAGAAGAAGAAAAGCTGATGAGAGCCAACATACAGTATGCAAACTACCCAGGAACTTCAGTGCGTGTGAACGAAACTCCGCAGCTTCGTCTAAATACTGCATATAATAACTCTGACTAAAGGCAGGACATTAGGCAATTTATGAATTTGCCAATATGTAAGCTACAAGATCTTGTACATCTTATAAACCTCTTTCATAATTGGAAGCCATGCATTCTTTTGTCTTCACTCAAATTACCTTCACTCACCTTTTTTTGGGTAACATATTTTATTGATTATTTAACTCAAGAACAAACTTGTAGGGCTCACTTGAATCAAGACAAAAGAAGATTAAAATGGCCACCAGATATGAAAGAGGTCTTTTTTGTTTCAAGGAAAGACAAAACTAGATTAAGATTATCGCCAATTGTTTTAAAAACCAAACAGATCCATTAACAAAAAAGAAAAACTTTACCTGTTACTCGTTTTCGTTTTTCCCAGCTGTTCGTTGCGACGTTCATACCAATCATTTAGATCTTTCTTTGCTTTCTCACGCCACTCTTCAATCTGTGTTTTTTCTTCCTCGTCCATTTTCGAGAGCAGAGCTGCCTTTTCCTCTCGCCATTTTCTGTAGTATAAAAATGACAAAACGTAGACTTTATATTGCTGTGTAAACTACCACGCTGAAGTCAGAATCCATTTTTAGGTCTACTAACGCAAAAGAGGTTGAGTTATAAAATTTGCTTATTTTTGGCATTTTATGTTTTGAACCTTTGAAAAAAGACTTAAGTTTCTCGTATCTCGTTATCTTCTTTATTTACATGACTCAAAATTACTCTCGGGGAACTAATTACAACGTACCAATGACTATCAGATTGAACTTACAACACAGTTTATTTAAGTGTTAAAATGATAATTATTTCATGGCTTCTGAGAAATTCTAGTATTACAGATATTAAAATGATGTAAACCTATGATCCTAGTTTTAACAAAAGTATTGAATTAACAATTCCAGCTTTTAATCTGAAAATAATTCCAGTACTCCCTACGTTTTTTTTCTCATACTGAGGAATGGTCATAACCCCGAAACACTTGTATTTGTTTGAAAACATGTGTTACTGTAACAAGTATCACCGTATCTGTTATTTAAAACTTTTTAATGCCAATAATCAGAAAATTTAAGCCAATTTAAAACTAAAGACTCAGAACAAAAAAGCAGGAATATTGAGATAATTGCAGTGTTTCCTACACCAAACATTGTACAATATATTGACAGGTTCACAATACACCAAAAATACAAGCTCTTGAAAATATAACAAAGCCTAGCCAATATGGAGGGACAAAAAGCGTAAATTCTAGGGAAATTAAATTGCAATGCCTACTTTTCTATCAGAAACTCTTAAAAAACAATGTCCAATTTCGCACATAATTATAAAACAATATCTGGTTTACCAGATAACAAAACAAACATTAAAATGATAATAATAAATAATTATGATCAATTAAAAGGCAATCACGTTGTTTGATGTTTAATTTAATGTTTCTAGTGAATAAAAGAGGTAAAATTTATGAGTTAATAACATTTTTGAGAGCAATCTTTTTCTTCCCAAAATGAAGGAAAATTAATTTAAGAGACCTTAAAATTTCCCAACTTTCTGAGGGAGCAGGCCTGCTTCTGTAATCCCCCAGAAACTCGAGGCCTCTAGCTCCTTATAATGCATAGGCTATTTTAATTTTTGCAACACCAACTTTTGATCCCAGGGAAAACACTGATTGAGGATTAGCCAATTACTCTGGACCAAACTGTCTCCTCTTCAAGTGAGATGTGAGCAAGCATTAAAACCAAACCTCTCATAAAGCAGAGGAGGATGGCAGTTATCACTTGCTTATTAATCTGGCACACTTAAAAAGAAACACACATAGAGATGACATTTCTATGCCTGAAAAATATGGTGCCTAATCAATTAACCCTTTCAGCCCCAGGCAATTTATCAACATCTAACTTCTCCTTACATATCTCAAAGAAAATAATACAACTGGTAATGAGAAATATGATATTGATCAAGTGGAATAATCTGTGGAAGTTGAAAATCCAAATTCTCCCAAACTACTTATAAATACAGAATGTATGGAGCTCAGTTGGGAGAGTTTACCACCACATCATTTGTTGTGCTTGGGGCTTAAAGGGTTAAATATGTATGACCTTACAACCAGTGACAAAATAAAGCATTTGGTAATTATTTAAAATTTAAAGAGATTTTTAGAAAGCCTTAACTTAAATTAACATTATTGCCACTGCTTAATACTTTACAAAGTCTTTCTGGCAAAAAACTACAAACCAAAATGTGGTAAGTAATAAGAATTTTCATTAAAAAGATTGAGGGTTTGCAGATATTATCTTTGAAAACAAAACACCAGAATTTTTCCAGATTTTTTCTAAACCTTTCCCCCAATTTTCCAGATCAAAATTAAGTTATTATTGATTTCAGACACCAGAGGTGTGGTTGGCACAGTAGTAAGATCTCTGCCTTCCAACCACAAGGTCCCAGGTTCGATTCCCAGCTCGGTCGAGTGTTGAACATTTGAGTGACCTTCTTTTCTGCCAAAGTTGACTCAGCTTTCCATCCTCCAGAGGTCGGTAAAATGAGTACCAGCTTCTACTGGGGGCTAACCTGCAATGGATTAGTGTCCCGTCCAGGGGGAATTAATGATTCTCATCCACTAACACTACAGAAACCGGAGATAAGCACTGGCTCCAATGGGCCACTTAGGCTCGTAAAAGGATTTAGCTTTAGCATTGATTTCAGACAAAATTATAAACTGACAATGTTTCTGTTGTCTATGATGTTTTGAAAATAACAGTAAATCCTAGATTAAGTACCACAGCATTTTTTTTCATTTTCCTAGTTCAAGGTACAGTAAAGTGTGGTGAGGCTGAAGGTAAGATCTACTTATTTGAATCTGGCACATATTTTAAACAATTGTAACACACGGAGGGAGCAAGAGGTCATGCCGATGGTTCTGTCTTGAAGGTTTACTACATACACATTGATAAAGAGAATTACACAAGCGATGAACTCCATATTGAAGAGCTCGGTGCAAAAACAGCCTAAGTGACTATTTTAGGTTGAAAACTAAACTTACGATTTTCTTGAATCTTTTTGCACTTACGTGATCTCCAGTGAAAAAAAATGTTGTTCATGCTTTTGTTAACGCTTTTAAAGAAACAGAAAATGAGCAAAAAAGATTGACTAAACCATACTAATAAGCACTCATTACGGAACAGTGGTCTCTCATCATGGGAATTACCACTCTTTTGATATACAAATAGCTCTCAAATTCTTTTGCCACATCATTGTTAATTTCGTTTGTTTACAAATTTTGCACAGAAGTTAGAAGCAGGTAAATACTGTCTTTGTAAGTGATTTTATGAGCCATTTTTCATTACAGGCTGGCATCGTTAAGCCTGAATGGTGGGTCGAGGCAATCTTCTCTTGCACCAAGCTCTTCAGTTACTCAAAAAGGACAAAATTAATATGTACATTTAAAAGTTTTAATTTTGGAAAACTCTTAAAAGTGGGTTCATGCAGCAGTTCTAACTCTTTAGCTGGCAATCTCATTTTTTAAGAAAAAATAATTAAATAAAATTCAAAAAATTTCCCACCTCACAGACTCAGGTTCAGACTCCTGAATAGTAGAATGAGGAGCAATCACTGGTTGGCCAACAGCTTGTATCTGTATCAAAAAACAGTCAACAACAGTCAAAAGTTGGAGTACTTATTTTTCAAAAAAGTATAGTGTATTAAGCAAAACACTTGTGGGATGTGGCTGAGAAAGATTCAACATGTTTAGCACATACTGTGTCAATGGTAACTTGCAGCCACTAAGACGGAGGTCAGGGTTCAAATAAGGAAGAATGACCACTAGACCCACGAAGCTTTGTGAACAGTGATCACCCTCCTCTGTATGATGCCACAAAAATACAGCAGCATCTCTTCTGGTGTATGATTTAATTACTAATTATCCCTTAAAAGTAATATGTGTTACAATTTCATTGTGGTCATGATATTAGAGAAACTAATGAGACAGCTACTAGTGGCAGAATTCCACCGGCTGTTCAGACAAAGATACCGACCCGTAATGACTGCAAAATTTCTCTTTGACTTAAAAAAATTTGCATGTCCACAAACATTATGGCTGCCTGTTAAAATTTATACAACAGGATTGCGACTATTTACTGGATGTGAAATTCAAGGACTTTCTCAGGACTTTTCTGGATCTTTTCAAGCAAAACCAGGATCTTCTATAAAAAATAAAACTTGAATGTCTTACATATTTTTTTTTCAAAAATTAGTTCAACAATACAAATACTATATTAACAAGCTTTACAAGTTTTGTTTCTGAACAAATATCAAGCCCTCCGGAATCGCTGTTTTTGTTTTACAAAATTGTCACATTAAGAATATTTTAGTAAACAGCTAATTTTTATTTTTTTGGAATTTACGAAAGAAATTTTTTGCCCATTCCAGGATTTTCAAGGACCACCACCCGAATTCAAGGACTTTCCAGCGCCTCGCATTTTTTTCCCCAATTCCAGGACTTTCCAGGATTTTCAAGGACCATGGCTACCTTGATACAAGTTTTGAACCCTGTTTTACTTTAAATACATGTTAACTGTATACCAAAATGTTCACAAGAATAAATACTTATAGCTGTCTAATAAGAGATTTATAAATTCACCTCATCTGCAAAGCCATTCACGATTGGTTCTTGGGGCTCCTGTTGCTGCTGTTGGCCCTCAAATTCATTGGCACCATTCTGTCAGCACAGAATAAGTAAAGTCTGGTTAATACCAATGTTTTGATTACAAATTACAGTATGGTCTCACCTTAAAGTACCTATGACACAAAAAATTTTATTAAACTAAACATGTCTATTCAAAAATGAGTAAAAATAATATTTACGCAATTTTAATAACATACTTCCTTCCAAAGATATTTTGATTTTCCTGATATGCAAATTAGTATAGCTGCTATGATGTCAAGTGGTGTTCAGGGCTTTAGTAAAGGAAGCCATATCTAACCCATTTTTGGGAAAATATCAGTCAAAGTTGGTTAGGTAATAGCATGCTAATTTGCATATCAGGAAAATCAAAATGTCTTTGGAAGGAAGTATGCAATTTAAATGCCGTAAACACCATTTTTACTCATTTTTGAATGGGCTAGCTCAATAAAAATTTTGTGCCATAGCCACTTTAACTAAACATTATATCTCATAATGCATTGGTTAATAACTTTCAAAATTCCACCTTTACCCAGGGCATATGACATCCTATTGATAGCACATTATGCTTCAGGGGAATGTTACAATTATACATATATGTACATGCAGGCTGTGGTGAGGGCTGGGAGTTTAAGCTCTCTGGAATGGAACAACAACAACGCAGACAGTAGTTTATTCACATTTTGTTTTAAACAAATTCACTGATGAAATATATATTAAAAAGATAAGAACGTGATGGAAGTTAAAAATATGAAGTTATAATGTAATGTTTATTCTGTGGTTATAAAAGCCATATCGTTTTTCAGTTCACGCAGACAAAAACAAGGTTTGTATCTTATAGTATATTTCCAGGAGAGCAGATTTGTGCAGGGATCAAAATATGGTGGTGCCAGCTAAAATGATCCCTACTGGAAAATTCAACAAACATCTTCAAAATCATTTTATCTTTATGATATCTACAATCAAATTTAGCATTACTTACCTCATTTTAGGTAACAAAAAAATTATATTATTTGAAAGTTTAATTCAAAAACGAGGCTAGTAGTGATCACCAATGTTTTCTCCCGAAAAATTAATTTCTCTAGCCAAAAGTGAGATGTACTGTGTTTAGGCCAACCCATTCAGTTGCATTAGAAAAATAACTGGTTTCGCTGAAACTGTCTAGACAGTTGATCTCCTTTGAGGTAAAAGAGCAAAAGAAATCTACAAGCAACTGAATTGTTGCATTTAATGACCAAAGTTATTTACAGGTTAAATATAGTTTTAAATACGGCTTTCGTCATATTTTACCTTTTTAAAAAGTACAATTTTGTATTCAAGAGTTTCTGTTATATTTAGTCAGTACTCATCAATATCAATGCCCTTGACGATGTTTAATTCAAACTTGCCATGTACTATGAAGTTACAAATAATCATACATAGCATAATAATTGTATAGAGTGGAAAGTCCTGGGTAAACCAATAATAGTATAGACCTGAATAAAAGTACAGAATGGAAAGATCCGGATA
>JAOCPT020600351.1:0-10252 GCA_026546935.2 Palythoa grandiflora | reverse complement strand
AAATAAATACAGAATTTATAATGAACCATGCGTTTAAGATAAAAAGCGGCGCAACAACAACAGAAGCAAGAGCAAGCTTAGCACTCTAATCCAAGAACAGGGATTTCTATTTGGAAATAAATTCTTTAAGATTTATTGAATTTTTTATTTCGTTATTTATTGAATTAAAAATTTTAGGTCCTTGAAATAGAAGTGACTCCAGCTTAAAATCCGCCATGCTTTATAAACAGCTTGTTGGTCTATCTCCTTCCAGTTGGAATTATTGTAGTTTAAGTCTGTGCTGGAAGATATCAGCTCCCATATCAACTCGTTCAGTTAAGCCAAAATAAAATACCGTTTTCATTTGAATATGCGCCCCGGCGTTTGGACAACATTGCAACTAACCGACCTTCCACATCCAATGGCCTGTCACTCATTCAGACCGCTACCTAATTTCTTTTAAAATTATAAAATTTCAGGGAGTTTTTAAACGAAGTATTGAAGGCTGGTTTTCACCCAAATGTTGGCTTCTTCAAACAATCGCAAGAAAGTCAGTTATATCCTAATCCACAGGTACGGAGAGCTTGTTTTGATATTAGTTTTGTTAATAGTGTGTTGTGTGCATTGATTATATAAATAAAACAAGCAAATTGAACCAAAAGTGCAGCCAAAACGTAAATTTTTTTAAAGAAAACTTTTTTTTGTTGTTAACCGCAAAACCAATTTTACTTTAATTTTTAAATTTTCTTCAATTAATATACACCACATAAGTGAAAAAGGAATTCTTGTGGTCCTAAATTTATGCCTAAGAAATATAAACGAATTGACAAAAGTCAAACCTTTTTTGCTGAAGTACTTTAAAATTTATAAAATGATGTTAAATAATCTGAATCAAAAATTTATTGTTGTTTTTTTTAAACAAAACAAAACAGAAAAAAAACACTGTTCTTTAATAAAAAATACTTGCTTATTTCAAGCAATTGTACAGCAGTAGTGTATTTGACCGTGTTTGGATTGCTATATAAACGCTTGCATTTTAAATATACTTTTGGAGTAGAAAAAGTTTGCCGGCTTCAGTATCACACAGTGATATTTATTGTTAGTTGCTCTGTAACAAATTATTTTGATTTCTAGGCGCAGATGATCGTTCCAAACTATCTGAAACATTACCACTTCCTTGGGAGAATGCTGGGAAAGGTGAGTGGGGATCTTTCCTTACAGAATCTCGTAAAAGGTTGTTTCAGGATTTTTACGGTCGTGAAAATCCTGGAAAGTCCTTGAATTTTGAAAAAAAGTCCAGGCTTAAAAAGCCCTAGAAAATAGCCTGAAGTCTGTAAAAGTTCTTGAATTGTAAGTTGCAGCAATAAAAATTTATTAAACTTTTGACTTAATTTGAAAAATGGGAAATTCAGCGAGTCTCTCACTAAAAGTGATCGAGCTCGACTTCCAAAGCAGGGTTGATTCTTAGATGATTTGTGATTGGCTTTTAGATTTTACCAATCACCAGTCAGTTGAAGTGGTCATTTTTGCCACGTGTTTTTGAGTTTCAGTTGCTGTGCCAGGTTCTCGAATCTGTTGAAAAAGGTTCCTGAAAGTCAATTCCACGTCATTTGTAGCAAAATTTAATTCAATCCTTCACAGAATATTCGATTAAATCCAATCTTTTGAGTCAAAACATTCATTCAATCCAATCGTGAAAATATTTATTCAATCCAATCGCTCGCTCTTCAACATTTTTTTGAAAGTCTGTTTTTTGAACATTGAACTCCAAAAACTTAAAGATCAATTTCTCAATCAAAACCTTCAATGTCCACCATTTTAAAGTTGCAAGTTGTATTCCAGTCCGCTACTAAATTCTTCGAGAATTGAATGGCTATTTTCACGATTGGATTGAATCAGTATTTTTACGATTGGATAGAATCAATATATTTACTTTTGGATTGAATCAATTTTTTTCACGATTCGATTGAATCAATATTTTCACGATTCGATTGAATCAATATTTTCACGATTGGATTGAATAGATATTTTCACGATTGGATTGAATGAATATTTCAAGATTTCGAGGATTAGATTAAAACAATATAATGTAGAGAATTGGATTGAACAAATATTTTAATAGATTAAATTTTGCTACAGTTGGCGTGCCATGAAAGTCTATGAAATGTCATCTAATTTAAGAGTGGGAATCCTGTTGTATCGGAGGTAGAAAAAGTATGTTGTAATGGCTATAAGCTAGACTGATAAACTGGACTTTAAAGGCAAACGATACAGTTTTCAACTTTCGCTGGGATATTATACACATACTGTAACAATGATACAATTTTTTTCTAGGTTTTAACATGCTTCCTTAAGACGGCACAGATTATAATTTTAAGGGGAAACAAAACTGTTGTATCTTCTATCTATTTAAATCGTAGTGATTTTTAGCAAGACTTCGAAGTTCGGAAAATAGGGATCTTGTTTGCAGCTTTTAATAGAATATATTTAGGTTGTACAAAGAAAATCCAAAAATTGTCAATTTATTTAATGGGAGTTATTCGTTTACATATTCCTCAAGGCATTGTACGAAAACATGTTGGTGGAGTTACCGCTGTCCAGTTTTTTTCTGTGTAAGCTGTTGAGCAGACACAGTGCTGACGTCGGAATTCACCACCTGGAGTCTCTGGATCCTGAAATGTATAGGTAAGTATAAAAGATATCTGTCATATGACCGTAAGGTCCAACGTTGTGGAACTCTAGATCTTTTATCTAGAAAAAGAGCAAGCAAAATTTGAAAGAAAAATAAGTGATATTCTCCAGGGCAATTTTAATAATACCGTTTAAACAGGAAACGAACAAGACTAGTGACATAACAGTGTGGACGCCAGTTTGCATATTGTATGATTTATTTAAGAGTCACAGTTGATTTACTTAGGTTACCGAATTATTTTTATGCCTTCACAAAATTTTGAAGCATATCAGTAGTATCGTTGGGACCGAATTACCCCCGTTTTCGCGATAAAAATCGTAAAGTGTATGGAATTTTCGATTACCTCACATTTTCACCACAAAATCGAGCTTTAAAGTTCCTGTTCCGGCCACGCCCAGCGAAGGTGGCCTGGAGTTGCTAATCCCTGGGTCCAGAGCAGGCCGTAACGTTGCTTTAGGAATCCTCTACTGTTCCCGTCAGTTTTTTCAGTGTTTTTTTTTTTGTATTTTCATACAAACCCGATCATTTTTTGTCTTAAACGAATCGGAAAATGATCAGGTTTATATGGAAATACATTGAAACATCGAAATGAAGAGTTGACAATTCCTGAAGTGATGTCACGGCCTGCTCTGAACCCAGACTTAGAAACTGTCGGTCATCCTCGTTGGGCGTTGCCTACGCGGGAACTTTAAAGCTCGATTTTGTGGCAAAAATGTGACGTAATCAAAAAAAAAATTTGAATACTTGTCTACGCATTCTAGAGATATCAAAATCGAAAAAATATATTTTCGCCATTTAGACACTTTAAATACTGCTACTATGTCCCATGTGGTAATGCGCACTTGTATGCATACCCTCTGCTTTAACTAATCCAATTTAGTAAAATTACACAGGTGACTATACAAAATCGTGCATGCTGATTGGTCGACAAACTCAGTCACCTCCAGGTGACTATACAAAATCGCGCGCGCGATTATCCAAAATGAATGCCGGCGCACTTTCGCTTGAAATAATTTTTTTCCTCATTTTAAATGTGTCTTATTTCCTAAAACAATTTGTAATTTTACCAAAACAATTAGTCGCCTCAGGCTCTGTGATTATCAGCGAATAGTCACCTCGACTTCGTCTCGGTGTCTATTCGCCGATAATCACGTCGCCTTCGGCGAATAACTGTTAAATGGCTTAATTTCATACACTCATCCTTAAAGCGACACAACCCGCAAGAAGCAAACACTTATCTTGGCGGGTAGTAGAAGGAAAACGATTTGAATTAGTTTTAAAACAGTTAACAATAGGTTTGGCAGATTCACTAAAATGAATAAATGATATATAGTTTGAGACAATGAGTGAAGAAGGTATTGTAGAAGTAATACTATTTAGTGATAAAATACTAAGAACACGTTTAGAAAGTTTTACTGTGAACTTTCAAAAAAATCCCGCCCATGATGCCAACATAATCATCCTGTTCCCATAATTTTTTCTGATAAAGTATTTTGTATGCATTTTTAAAAATTGGTTTTATCCAAAGGAATACTGTTCCACATTCTTGCTTAATACTTCAAAAAGAATTTAGATTTGTTATTACTCTGTAACCGCTAACACGTAACTTGTCGTTGGCCGAGTCTGTCTAGCGAATATACAAGCATTATTTTATCTTCTCAAAAAATGATTCTATCGTCGCTCTAATTCTAAAAGACTTACTCTGTTCTTTGCTATGAATATAGCCTTATGAACGCAATTCAGTTAAAGTGGATAGGAAAAATTGCGTGTTTAGCTAAAAGATAAATAAGTTGTAGTTTTGTTTTTTCATGTCTCGGTTACAACTGACGCAATTGCACGTTATATATATACCGTCACTTGGGAAAGTGGAAGGAACGTTCCAGAAAATCTTTGACGATCACAGACTGAGTGTTTTGTGTACTCTATCAATTCATAAAGGAGTCATGCTCTTAGATATAAGGTTGGCAAAACTGTTGTACTGCCAAGAGAAGAGGTCCTTTTAAACTAAAATTAAGACAGATTAACTCAATTTAATACAGACGCTTGAATGTTTTATTTACCGACAAAGTAATTTCACTGTGCACTGGCTTTAAAAAACGTTTACAGACTTTGCCCGGATGAAATCGGTGCACTTAGCCGCAAGGCATGAATAGTGACAGTTTAAGAAAACCTTGTAGAGATCCAAGATTAGTTATGAAAAAGATAAGAGCAATTTATTTTATTCCTTGACATGATAATGCGATCATATTATCAACACAGTTTTATAATCAAGTAAATTCTTTAGTGTTCAACCATGCAGTATCTATATGCTTTTTCTACTGATAAAACAAATGTAGATTTAAAAACCGAGAGTTAAATTAAGGTTATCGTATTCTTTGTATAAATATTAAGGCCCTTCAACTTACAACTACGAAATGTCTCTTGCTCAACCCCCTAATACAAAATTTGTATCTCCAATATTTCATTTTGCATTTCGATTGGAGCTGTATACTAAATTATAAGCTTATCTAAGCAGTGTATTTTTAGTACTTTGTTGCGTAAGTGCGGTTTGAGCAATACTGATTAACTGAATTACGTAAGGCATATATACAAATCAAAAACTAAAAGTGTAAACACTTTTTAAAAATTCAAAAACTTTGATGTTCAAGAAAGTTTATTAGAGAGAAACAATGGAACTAATTTGTAAGTTTAAATGTTGCAAGCTAAAAGAAAAAGGCCACACTGCTTCTTATAAATTTACTACTTGAAAAGCTCCAACGGAAAAAGTATATGAAATAAATTTTAATATACAAATACTTTGAACTTACACCGCCATTCGTCTTTCATTATATGGAAATACCACGGGAACTCAAGTCAACGGTCATTCGAAATCTATCAGCGCAAGTTCATAATCACAACACAACACAACACATAAATTCACAAGAGTAAGTAAGTAAGTACAAGCTTCTTATGCTCTTTGATATATTTGAATAAAAAAACGAGATTGCTAACTTTGCCGGCTGCATTCAAACATGCGTTTTGAAAACTGCATATCTCGCATGAAAGTTCTTTTAACTTTTATAGATCTAAATAACAAAAATCTTTATAAATACACGGTTTTCAATAGTACGAATCTAAGTAGATGGCGAAAGTTAAGGAATAGCCTGTAAGCACAAAACTCTCGTCAAAGGCGTGAACCAAAATACCTAATACAGGACGAATACTAGTCAGAAAAAATGCATCACGAGTCTAGAATGTAGATTAGAAATGATGCAAGAAAAAAATATTGGTAAACGCGATATTTCGTGCAACAACATCGTCTCAGTGGACTGGGGAGTGTATGCATGAACTTGATCGCTCCCAGAAAACAGTTTGAAATATTTTCTTAGAAAGCATTTTCAGTCTGCATTCTGGAGCAAGTAAGGTATTTGACTGAATAACGGCAGTAATCTTTAAACTCCGCTTTTTCACATATATTACAATTCATTGCAAACAACTTTCAGCCAAAACTAACCCACCGGTACAAATGAATATTATCTCATTTTTGACTTAATAAAGGTAACCCTCAATTTTACGCAGTTTTTCTATATAATATAGTTGGCGGCAAACTCAGGCGGGCGGGAGTAACCTGTGTTTATTGAAAACAACTGTAGAAGCCGTCTTCCTTCGGAATTAACCTGCATGTGAATTGCAAGTGGCGAATTTGGCGTTCTTGAAATTTGTTGTATTCGCTGAGAAACTTCCATTTGAAAACTCATGATGTGCACAAGAACATGAAGAAAGTTAAATGGCTTTCATTGCTTTCGAGTTTTTCCTTACTGACTTCAGGTTTTAGTAGAAATGCTTATTCTCAACGAAAGACTTTACCAAAGCTTTCTCTGCAGCTGTTAATTACCAGGAAAGGTTGGATCTTTACATGTAGGGCTAAAAGATGTATACTTGATTTCACTTCGTGCAACTATCCCTACAAACGAAAAGCTATCTATTCTGTATTTATTAGGCTGTTTGCAGTTCAAATGAATGTTCGATAAAACTTTAGCACTCACCAGTAACCGCGCACAGACCGACAATCACTCTACACGACTTGAGGCTCTGGAATGCAAGTTGGTCAGACAGCTTCACACGGTATATCAGTAGATTGTGAGCACAGTCGCAACAACTTCTGGGTTCTTTCTTGCCTGGAGCAAAATGTAAACAAGATTTAGTTGACCCCTGCCGCTCTTATACGTATTTTCAAGCTATGAAATGCAAATTTCAAACTGCATGATTTGTCAACTGGTGTTAAGTCCCAAATTATCGTTCAAAGCGAAACGGTTGGAGGCAGATTTTCTTATATGTTTGTAATTACCTGGTGCAGTGTGACTGTTGAGCCTAAGACACAAAAATTACTGCATAAATTGAACTACTACCAGTTTTATCGTATCACCTGGTTATCGCAACCGAATGTATTATTCAGAAATTTGTTATCAAAACAAAAATTTAGCTTTCCAAACAAAAACAAAGTTTTTCAGCGAGAATATCGCTTGGTTTTTTAATGAAGTACAGTTAACAGTCATTAGGTGAACCGCTGATCGCTCTCAGGTAACTGTGACTTCATTAAGTAAATATACAAACGCTTTTGCTCTAAAAATAATTATTTCTTTGTGCGCTGTAACAACAGCATGCAAGATAACAAACGCTTTTATTAACACACATTCAATCAAGGACAAACTATAAACTAACCTCTTAAAAACACTGTTCAGTCCTGGTATGCGTGTAATGTCACGAGTTCGTTGTAGATAACTGTTATATTTTAAAGTATTTTTAAACATATTTCTTTTAAATTCATTGATATAGTTGATTTAATCATTGAGCCTTTGAGGGCCCCACTGAAAATCGCCTGGGTGAGTTGAGCTCCCTTTTTAATTTTTTTTATGATCATGATCATTCATCATCATCATCATCATCATTATTATTATTATTATTATTATTACTATTACTTTTATTATTATTTCATTATTATTACTATCTATGAGGATGGTGATGTCGATGATGACGATAATAGTGATGATGATGTTGATGATGGTGATGACGATGATGGTGACGATGGTGATGATGATGGTAATGATGATGATGATGATGATGATGGTGATGATGATAGTGGTGGTGATGATGATGATGATGATGATGATGATGATGATGATGATGATGATGATGGTGATGATGGTGATGGTGATGGTGATGATGGCGATGATGATGGTGAGGATAATGATGCTAATCATGATAATGAAATCTTCGTACTTCATTTATGTCTTGCACATTTGAGCACCGCAGTTTTTGAGTTCCCTAACACAAATCGTTCTTAGAATAATTTGATTTGGACAGAGAAAGTGTTATTTAATAAAACAGCTGACATTGCTGAATTGTCTAGGTCATAGACGGGTCGGAAATCGATCGCCTGATCCTCTGATATAACTACCGCAAAGTTTTGTTCTTTTGGTGTTCTATAAGCTCCGCCATGCATGTAATATTTCACCAGTGCTTGATCCAGAGAAACAAAGCAACAATAATCCTGACACCAACAGTATTAACTTTGATGAATTACCGGGATTCCAGACGAGATTGCCCCAATATTGAAAAAACAAGCTGTTAATTGGATTTTGCCCTTGTGGATACGAAATAAACTCATCTACAAAGTAAATGATGCGCCCACAGTTCCTTTGTACATGATACAATCCCTGTTCATCAAAAAATCTCTTTCGATGTTTTTGGACTGGGATTCAAAACGTTCTCAAATTTTAAGTTCATCCTTCGGTTTCGTGTTACGCATGAAGTACAAACATACATGCAGGCTTACAAGGAAAAATACTTTATCTATGCTCTTATCAATTTAATGCTAATTAGAAATCCGTGTCAATCAAGCAATATCTCATGCAAAGCAGGTTCTTTCCTTGACTTTACCGAAAAGAGTTTAAAAACAGGAAGTGGATGGCCATATATTGAAATACAAGTAAGCGAAATAATTTTCGATATCTGCTACGACATATACATTTAAAATGACAATCGTAAAATGTCTTGTTTTTAAGATATTTACCCCGCGGCCGTACGAGCGGCAAAGCCAATTATCTGTTTAATGGTTTTAACCTCAAATGATATACGTGAGTCCTTTACACTTCTGTAAGTAGTTAATTTAAGGCACTTTGGGGAGCTGTGTAGCGCAAAAACGAAGCATGCAAAATTAATTTACGACTGAAAACGTTATTGATATTAGTTTTTCATGTTGCATTGAACTGGAAACAATTTTGCAACTGACAAGTGTTTTCTTTTGTATAACATAAAATTGTACCAAAATGGCTGCATAATTTCCATGTAAACAAACATACCTAAACCTTTCTGGCGGTCAGTGTAGCTATAGTGATCAAACTATACGAGAGGACTTGAAACGCAAGGTTGGTCTCTATGTTCAAAGCATAGCTTTGCCATCCACTAGTTATGCTCCAGACAAAGAGCAAGCGATTGCTACTGAGAAATGAGACAGAGAGTAAAGCAATCTCTCGCTAATTTGTTTAGGGTAATTTGCTGTTGACTCAATAACGTCACAAGAGAGTTTTTGGCCAATTAGAAGCAAGCTCAGTAATCGAGTAGATAATGCCACAGTTATTAAAATTATAACCTTGGTGCAAATCTAAACCATATTTTCTCTTGAAAAGCGAATTAGAAAACTTCTGTTCCTTCATTTTCAATGAAGTACCTGTATTTCACTTGCACGCAATTTTTATAAGAACAACGTATGAACAATCAAGGCTCGCCTGTAAATAAATTTTTTATTTTTTGAGCGAACGTCGTCAAAGCATGGTTTATCTTTTACGAACACAGAATTATTTTCACGTACTGCACGTAATGCGAGGCCGGTGTAAAATGGGACAGATCACATACTTTTCTTTCATCATATATATTAAGTGGGGCGCAAATATTTTTTTAGGGTTTTCAAAGGTTAACAAAACGGGGCGTCTCCTTTTTTAGTTTTTATACTTTTTTATAGTACATGTCCAAAGGAGAGAGCAAAGTGCAGTTGCATAATTTCATAGTTGAATGACCCTATTGGATGCCAATTGAAAGTCTGGCCAAACAAATTCCACATCTACGCGCCTTGCGCACACTGGCTCATCATTTATTATTCTCTATGTATTTCTGCGCATCCCAAAGGCTTAACACTTACCGTAATTCAAATAAGCTCCCTGCGCGCTTATTAAACTCTTGGATCTCAAGAGTGGCCGCTTGTTTGAGGTTGAACGCTTGATATCAAATTTTCACCGTTTTCAGTAAGAAGTAAGTTTAATTTAGTCTGCGTTGCAGCCGGCCCAAGCTCTTCTATACCGGAGGTATAGAATTGTCTGCGCCGCAGGCTAGTTTAATTTGCTTCAAGCAGTTGAAACTTCCAGTCGGCTTTCTTACAGACTGTCTCAAATGCTTTTTAAACCCTAAATTAGCTATGATATTGACCCTTTCAGCCCCAATCAATCTCTCAACATCTAACTTCTCCTTACATATCTCAAACAAAATAATATAATGAGAAATAAGAAGTTGATCAAATGGAATAAGTTGTGAAAGTTGAAAAGCCAA
>JAOCPT020600315.1:0-2500 GCA_026546935.2 Palythoa grandiflora | reverse complement strand
GAATGAGTTTTTGTTGAATTGATTGGTTATTTCATTGAATTGAAAGACCTTTTTCTTTGAATTTTGTTTTTTTAAAATTGCTACATTTGGCTTGCCGTAAAAGAAAGCAGACAAAAACATATTAACACTTTCTTGAAATATGTCTGTTATTATATTAAGAAGATATCAGTAAAGGCTAGATAGAGCGTGGATACTGGTAGATAAGCTCACCTTTTACAAAGAACCCCTCATTTTGATGCATCGAAATGACGTTTGTGACACATCGATATCGTTTTGGCCAGACTAGATTCTAGGCCCTCCTGGTTCACTGTCTCCATCTGCTGTGGTTAGCTCTCAATCCTCCATCCGCAAACGCGTCAAATGGTCTCGAATGGGCAGGTTTTACATTTAGTTTGGTGTAGTTTACGAGCTTTAATGGCGCTAAAATCTCGGAAGAAATGAAAAGTTATTCCCGCAAAAGTCATTGGTTCACAAATCACACGTAAATAAATGCATATTTCACGATCACAAAAAAATGGAAAACCAGTTTCCCGAGGACGAAAAGCTATAGATTTACGAATCACGAAAAAAATGAATCTTAATTCACGCGTCACGAAATAATTTAGGGGACCCTCTTTTTCATTCACGTCATTCTCCGAACGATCCATTTTGTCTCCGAATTTTTGAAAAGATGCCGATTTTGCTGGAGTAAAAACAGCGCAGTGTTGTCCAAATCTGCAATGGGAACTGAGCTTATGTGAGATTCTGCTGAGCTGTATGGGGTGGTGGTGACGTTGAAGCTGATGAAAGAGGAAGACCAGTGCTGGGAATAAAAGCAACTCTGACCCACTCACAAAAAGTAAAAATTTTGATAGCTTTGCAAAATCAAGACTTCTGATGAACCGCTTTAATTGTTTTAAGGTTTCTGTCTCTGGTTCACAGGTAACTTCTGCTTCGATGCATACTATAATTTTGCTGTTACATGGAAGTAGCTCATCATAAATCTTATTTTGTAGCTACATGCAGTTCTTAAGAACATATTATTTCATATCCATTATATAGTTTTTTGGCCAAGGCCTGTAAAATATGTTTTCTATCTCTTAGGACTTTGACTTGACTAATGTTCGTGAGGATTTGTTGGAACAGGTTGAGTGTATTGGACTTTTTGTAGTGGCTAGAGTTATATTCGTACTACCCAGCGTACAGGAAAGTGTACAGCTGCCTTAGTAATGCCAGTAAGCGGAAACGGACAAATGTATTATCAGTTGAAAAAGTATTTAATAATGGTAATAAGTATTGTAATTGAGATAATAAATTGAAACAACACTTTTAGAAATACAAATTAAGTCGAAATTCAAATTGTTTATACATAGCTTTATAAGTACACAACTATTAGTTGAATTGAGAGAAAAGTGAAATTGATATGTATTTACAATCCACTCATCCACTAGATCTGTCTCTTATCATTCTCTATTACGATAATGATGAAGATCGATGATGATAAAGATGATGATAAACTTTAATTTAAGTTTTAAGTTCGTTAAGTGTTAAAATAGTTTAGTTTGGAAAAATTAAAAAAACTTGTTCCATCAATTGCACTATTATGTGTATATTGTTTCTGCTAGTTTAGATTACTTGTGATTTTACAGGTGGATTATGCTAATGCAAATAGCATTTCTACTCCAAAGGCCAAAGTGTGTTTAGTTTTATCAGCAGATCACAGCATGAAATGTTTGGTTGCGTCGTTACCTTTTAAAAAAGCACTGCTAAGATTATAACATTGAACAACAGTTTTTATTTTGAATCATTATTAACCTATCCCTTAACAGTCTTGTGCTTTCAGCTCGGTTGTGTTATATGAGTTAAATTGATATTCACTTCCATCAGGAAAGGGGAATCCTACTCGTGCATAATTCCCTAAATCAAGAATAGCATCATCCTTTGAGCACATGGTGCTTTTCCCACCTTTTCCTTATTTTCTGGGGTTTTTTTCCTTCTATTTTCTTCTATTTTCTTCTTTATCTTTTATATTTTTTAAAAAAATAACTTGACATTTTTATTGTTATATCTAGCCTGCAAATAGCTGCGCTAGTCTAGGCAGACTAGATTTATTAAAACTTAAACGTTTAAATTACATTATTTTTTTAGCTTAAACTTCAAGAAGAAAAAAAAAAGACAAGGAAATGGTAAAATAAATTTAAAACTGGATTAAAGTAAACTATAACTAAATAAGATTTGGCAAAAAAAAACCCAAGGTATTTCAACATTACTTTCTAAAGTGCTTTTACGAATTTCAGTTAAAATGGCGGAACTACTTAGATAGGTGTCTTCTTGGCAAAGGATTTCTAGAAGTTTTGTGTGCATAGTTTTTTAATAATTTTTTGACAATTTCTTTATACTTTGAGGTATCTCATTCCATACTTTGGCACCAAAATGAGAAAAATATTTCTTTGATAAATTGGTTCTTGAAGGTTGAATGTAAAAATTTTGAGAAGTAGCAGACCGTGTAGTATAAGTATGA
>JAOCPT020600266.1:0-10255 GCA_026546935.2 Palythoa grandiflora | reverse complement strand
ATCTTACACGGGCTTTTTGAGGTTGGTTCTACACGGGGGGGAGGGGGGGGGGGCACAAAGTGCCCGCGGTCTATAACTTTCCACCAATTTAATTAGAATGAATTAATAAAACTTGGCACAAAATAAGTTGGTCACAAGGCAAATTAACTGGTGTTGTTAAATTGACACTTTTCGTCATAGTGACGTCCTTATGACGTCTCAAATATGAAATTAGCTGCTGTACAAAACTCTTCAACCATTATACCAATTTAAACCAAATTTGGCACAAGTATAGGTTTTCAAGAAACAAATAACTTGGCCTTGTCTTTACTGTCATTTTACACTAAATGACGTCATAATAACATTGAGATGACGTCATTATTACGTCATATCTGAAAAATTGATTTTTACAGGAATCTACATTAATTTTAGTGAAAAGGAAATGTTTGCATTATATATTATATAATAATAAAGCATTTCTGTTCATTCTCGTCTTTTAAATTGTGTCAGAAAAATTATATTTTTCTCAAAATTGAAAAACTAACATGACGTCATCAATTGTGTTGTCATGATGACGTCAATGACTTAGATATAAATTAATTAGATATGTGTTTCAGGGTGATATTGCCTTAGTGCCTCTGTTGAAGCTTTCAGACACAATGACACACTTAGTTATAACTTGATGTAAGGGGTAATGTCCCATCTCTGTTGCCTCAGTGCCTCTGTTGAAGCTTTCAGATACAATGACACACTTAGTTACACCTGATATAAGGGGTAATGCCCCATCTCTGTTGCCTCGGTGCCTCTGTTGAAGCTTTCAGACACAATGACATACTTAGTTACATTTGATGTAAGGGGTAATGCCCCATCTCTGTTGCCTCAGTGCCTCTGTTGAAGCTTTCAGACACAATGACACACTTAGTTACACTTGATATAAGGGGTAATGCCCCATCTCTGTTGCCTCGGTGCCTCTGTTGAAGCTTTCAGACACAATGACACAGTTACACTTGATATAAGGGGTAATGTCCCATCTCTGTTGCCTCAGTGCCTCTTTTGAAGCTTTCCGACACAATGACACATTTAGTTACACTTGATGTAAGGGGTAATGTCCCATCTCTGTTGTCTCGTATTAATTAAGCTCAATTTATTACCATTATGTTACTGTTATAGGAATACCTCGATCTAACATTTATGTTTAAACCAATGATGAACAGATCATCTTTTACTTATCCCAACTTTTCGCGATTTACCCCGTGGATATGGAACTTTCTTGATGGCATATTGGACCTGAAATTTTCACACTTTTCAACGCAGTTTGTTTATTAATTATTATTTTCCCGCTGTTATACTAACATTTGATCCTGACGCGCACCACAGCGGAAAACAATCTGCCATGCAGTTCTGCAACCAAGTATACAGCCTATTAAAAACTCTGTCGTGTTGCTTCTAACTTTTTATTTTTTTTTTTAATTCCTGGATCTGCAGTGGCCTCTCGGCTGTTGCGGGTGCCCTGCCACTTTTGTAATCATGTATAGTTTTCTTGTTGTATTGTATTGTATTGTATTGTATTGCATTGCATTGCATTGCATTGCATTGCATTGCATTGCATTGCATTGCATAACAGCCAACATTTTGTACCTGCGAATACAATGTGATTCTGGTACGCGACAGTACAACAAGGCAAGTTTTAGTATAGGAAGTGGATCACCTTGTGAACGCTAAATTTATTGTCGCCAAACGACAAAGTACAGGAAACGCTAGTTTTTCCTACGCTTCTTCTTTATCATTGTTCTGTAAAACATCATTAACACTTAAAAAGAATATTTAGAATTTAAAGCGGAGTGTCTTTGATAGAAAATTGGTAGATTCAAGTCAATTTGTATTACATGACAGGCTCAAAGTAAACAACATCGGACAGCGTGAGACACAACAGAATAGACCCATTTCACGCTTAGCATTACACAAGGAAATGTTTAATATATTCAAAAAAGGAATATATTATCACATTCGTCACATCTGTATTAGTAAAACTGCCTCCCTCTCCCCAATCTCCTCCCAAATTCCCTCCGCCTCTCCCCAATCCCCTTGCGCCTGCTACGCAGGCTAGGCGTCATACAGTTCGCTATTAACATTAATACTATTTAAAAGAGAAAGTTAACTTGTTTGAGGCGAAGAATACTGCATGTGATAGCATGTAGTCTTTGGGTGTGGATAGTGTACTGCATTTCTTGAGGCCATTTCCACGCTGCTGTCATTCCCACAAGCCATTATATTAATACCACTGTCCAGAAATAGCAACAGCACCACACCATGTGAAGACCAGAATGTCAGGCCACCCAATGTATTCCCATATTAGATATATACAGGGGATTCATTAACTTTTGAAGTAGAAGGGTACTGCATATAATGTAAGCGGCTATTATATTAGGCGGTGATTAGGTGAGCACCCAAGGCGTGAGTTATCTAGGGGGGTCCGGGGGCATGCTCCCCCGGGAAATTTTGAAAATCACTTTTCCAAAAGGCCTATTTCCTGCAATCTGAGCAATTAAAACAGGATTTTTTAAACTAAAATTATTCGGTTTTTGTAAATTATTTAACAACCATTTTACAAAATAAAATGAATGGTTTCCACACGGTTTGAACACGACTGAGGTTACTTACAGAAATTTAAAGTGAGAAACATCAAATAAATGTACTGACATTTAGGCGCCCTTTTTATTTCCCACTTTGTAACGGAGCAAGGTTGTTTTTCCTCTCTTTTAATTCACATATTTTCAATATGCAAATTTGCCTCATTGCCTTGCAAGATTTCTTTTTGGGCAGGTTAGTGCCTGCATGATTTTTTTTTGACATTATCCTTGTGCATGCATTTTTTTTTGGCAGTGACCACCCCCCTCCCACCAAGTCTAATGGTTCGCCCCTTATGTGACGGGTTATTTGAATAGTTAATTGACGGGTTATTTAAATAAGTTATGTGTCGGTTATAAACCAGTTATTTGAGGAATTATGTTACAGGTTATTTGACGAGTTCTATAACAACCTATTTGAGGGGTTACGGGATAAATAACGGATTATATACCGGTTATTTGACGAGTTTGGTGACAGGCTATTTGATGAGTTGTACGACGAGTTATTTGCGGGTTATGTGACGGGTTAAAAGACGGGTTATATACCGGTTATTTGACAAGTCATGTGACGGGTTATTTGATGAGGTATGTGACGGGTTTTGTACGGATTATGTGACGGGTTAAATGTCGGGTTATATGCCGGTTATTTGACGAGTTTTGTGACAGGCTAAATGACGGGTTACATACCGGTTATTTGATGTGTTATTTGGCAGGTTATTTGACGAATTTTACGACGAGTCAATTGCAGGTTATGTAACGGGTTAAATGACGGGTTATATGCCGGTTATTTGACGAGTTATGTGACAGGTTATTTGACGAGTTGTACGACGAGTTATTTGAGGGGTTATGTGACGGGTTAAATGACAGGTTATATACCGGTTTTTTGACAAGTAATGTGACGGGTTATTCGACGAGTTGTACGACGAGTTATTTGCGGGTTATGTGACGGGTTAAATGACGGTTATATACCGGTTATTTGACGAGTTTTGTGACAGGTTATTTGACGAGTTGTACAACGAGTTATTTGAGGGATTATGTGACGGGTTATTGATGAGTTATGTAACAGGTTATTTGACGAGTTTTACGATAAGTTATTTGCGGGTTATGTAATATGTTAAATGACGGGTTGTATACCGGTTATTTGACAGGTCATGTGACGGGTTATTTGATGAGTTATGTGACGGGTTATGTACGGATTATGTGACGGGTTAAATGTCGGGTTATATGCCGGTTAGTTGACGAGTTTTGTGACAGGCTATTTGACGAGTTGTACAACGAGTTATTTGACGGTTTATGTGACAGGTTAAATGACGGGTTATAAATTATACCGGTTATTTGATGAGGTATGTGGCGGGTTATTTGACGAGTTGTACGACAAGCTACTTGACGAGTTATGTAACGGGTTAAATGTTGGGTTATATACCGATTATTTGACGAGTTATGTGACAGGTTATTTGATGAGTTATAAGACGAGCTATATGTCGCGTTATTTGACAAATTATGTGAAGAGTTATTTGACGATTTGATTGACGGGCTATTTGACAAGTTTAATGACGGCTTATAAGACGAGTTATGTGACAAGTTATTTGACTAATAAGATGAGTTATGTGACGAGTTATTTGGCAAATTATGTGAAGGGTTATAAGAGGAGTTATGTGACAAGTTATTTGACTAATAAGACGAGTTGTGTGACGGGGTATTTGGCAAATTATGTGAAAGGTTATAAATTGTCACTTTCCCCTGATGAAGGCTGGAGTTCAGCCGAGACGTCAGGTTTTTATATTTTAGATTTTTTTATTAACTTTTGTTAAGACCTTTCCTATCCTCACTAACTTATTTGTATAATACAAAATGAAATAGTTAACTAATGTATCATAGAATCCAATGTGTATACCAGAACTTTTTTCGCAATTTTTTTATTATTGAAATTTATTACGACAGATAAGAAAATGATTTATAAGTAATTTGAAGTTAAAAAAAAGAAATAACAAAAATGGTTCAATGTTTTTTGACCTTGTCGATTTGGACAGAAAATGAACAATCACAGAGATTGGTACCCAATAAGGGTAGGTAGACATGTATGCACTGAATAATTATGCACGGTTTATGTTCAATGTTTATTGATTCTTTCTGTTATTCGCGTTGTTAATTTGGTCATAAAATGAACAATCTTAGAGATTCTACCCAATAATGGTAGACATGTCCACAATGAATTGTGTACTGGTTTTTAATTAAATACACATTTCGGCTTTTCATCACAACCAATATTGTTGATAAAGGCAAATCAATGTTTATTGCTTGGTTCGTTGCGTTATTAATGTACATTTAACAAAATCATGATGGGTTTCGACGTGACTGAGTACAGCCAAGCAAATGTTTTTTTTTTTTTTTTTAAAGTTAAAAATTAAAAAGTTAAAAAGTCTCGGTCTTCTGTAAAACACTTATAACTTGGAAACTTATATTTCAGTAATCTTTGGCACATAGCGGTAGCTTATACTGGATATTTATAAATATTTCTAATGTGTGCAATAAGGTTAGCGCGACTTTATACAGACGATTGCACGACGTCTTGACGGACCCGAGCTAGAGTCATGTAGCACAGGTGAGCTTGCCGTGCTGTAGGACTTTATACAGACTATTGCACGATGTCTGAACTGATCCGTGCTAGAGTCATGTAGTACAGGTGAGCTTGCCGTGCTGTACGACTTTATACAGACTATTACACGATGTCTGAACTGATCCGAGCTAGAGTCATGTAGCACAGGTGAGCTTGCCGTGCTGTACGACTTTATACAGACTATTGCACGATGTCTGAACTGATCCGTGCTAGAGTCATGTAGCACAGGTGAGCTTGCCGTGCTGTACGACTTTATACAGACTATTGCACGACGTCTAAACGGACCCGAATTAGAGTCATGTAGTACAGGTGAGCTTGCCGTGCTGTACGACTTTATACAGACTATTACACGACGTCTGAACTGATCCGAGCTAGAGTCATGTAGTACAGGTGAGCTTGCCGTGCTGTACGACTTTATACAGACTATTACACGACGTCTGAACGGACCCGAGCTAGAGTCATGTAGCACAGGTGAGCTTGCCGTGCTGTACAACTTTATACAGACTACTGCACGATGTCTGAACGGACCCGAGCTAGAGTCATGTAGCACGGGTGAGCTTGCCGTGCTGTACGACTTTATACAGACTATTGCACGAAGTGTGAACGGACCCCACGGAGCTGGAGTCATGTAGGAGGAGTGAGCTTGCCATGGTGCACGACTTTGGTTGGGGTCGGTTTCAGCCGCCATGCTAAGCGCGTGGCAAGGTCGAAGTAACCAAGTTCGATTGTGATAAGTACGACTGTAGCGTGGCTTTTAAAACGAGCTTCATTTACCTAGTTTATTGAGGAATTTTCTGACAAGTTACTTTGCCTTTCTCCCCTTTATCTCATTGCCAGATGCGAAAAGTCGTTTAAAAGAAAGTCAACGAAACACTTGTGTTTGGACCCCATTAAGTTTACCGGAAAAGACGAAGATGACTTCACTAAGAGGGTCAAAAAAACATTACAAAAGGCTTGGCCATGGGGCTTCATCGTTGTCAGCAACTGTCCCGCATTGGTTAACCAGAGCTCACAGTCGGCACGTGAATGCGCACAACCTGATCCCGCGGACATCTTCCAGCAATTACCGGTGTTTGACAAGAGGACCAACATAAGTTACCGGAACTATTTTTGTGCCACCTGTAATCAGGCAGTTGATATTACATTTTGGGATGTTCGGCTTCATTGTCGAAAAGCTTTAATTTTTTCGCTTGAAGCAAATTTTAATTTAACGTCGTTTATTAAGCGCAACTGTTATTCATTGTGGTTATTTTCACCACCAAGAAATGCTACCACAGAACAGTGCTTGCTGCGACGATATCGTGGCTGGTGTCATTCTGGAAACAGCAATAAAAGTGTAAACTGGGAAATGGTAAAAAGCCTTTGCGAAGCTTACTATCTTCCGGTTTGTGGCTTCCTCGATGTACGCTACAACAACCCCCACTGCTTTCTGTGTGATAATGATTTAGGCTTCAATACTTCAATAGGCTGTCTCTTTTGCAGGGAAAAAGTTTATCATATCCGCCCAGGAATGCAGGTTCTTTTTGATTTTTCATCCACGTCATACGTTAAAGTTAATGTTGGGCTTCAGAAAACAGTTTTTCACAAGACTGAACGCTGCAGTCAACACCAGGTATATGATCCTTTTAGCCGACTGTGCCGAGATATTACCGCATTTCAGGGCTCCTCAATCACACAAGAGTATGTTAATAGTACGCGTTTTAAAGGTAAAGGGTTTAGTTTACGTCCAAACGAAAGTGTTCACAACATATCTCACGGACCAGTTAACCCAAAGACTCATCGTACTTCGAATGGAAGTGAAATAATCCTTTGCACATTTTTTTCTGCAAACAGCACAATAAACATCACTACTGTTGTCAAACCTAAATGCTGTAGCCACAACCAGGTTTACGATCCCTCCAGCAGGTCTTGCAGAGAGATTTCAACACAACACTGCGTTGGTGCAATTTTTAAAACTAATGAAGTTAGTTTCCTTACAAATGGCAGTGTTTACATCATACCTCACAAGCGTGTTTACCCGAAAACTTTCTATATTTCCAATGGACCGATAATTATTCTTTGTACTAACATTTCTCGAAACTACACAAGAAATTTCACAACTGTTATGGAAATTAAGAAAGAGAATGCTCATTCGTTTGCCTTCAGCCTCATCACCTATATTGGAGGCTCTTTGTCAGTTGTTAGTCTGATAATCCTAATTGCGGTGTATATTCGGATCAAAGAAACAAGAAAGCTGCCCGGCAAGATCACTATATGTTTGTGTTGCACGCTGTTGGTTTTCCAAGTGGTTTTCTTCTTCGCAGGCTTCACAGATTTACCAGCGGTGTGTAGCGCTATGGCGGTTGTTCTGCATTACCTTCTGTTGTCTTTCTTCACCTGGATGAACGTGTTGGCCGCAAATATGTCATATTCATTTGTTACTATGGGTAAGTTTTTCAACACTCAGGTCAGACATTTGTCAAACACTAATTTTAGAAAACTCTTTCATAAATGTATTTATCTCTCTTTATGTTGAGTCTCTCTTAGTTATTACTGTAATGTTAGGCATTGTTGTGCTTAACTCTGATTTTTCTATAGTTTATGGTTTGGCAATAAATCATTTTACGAGGTAATTTTTGGAGCTAGTGCTTATTTCTAGTTTTGGTGGTTTATACTGATATACACGAAAAAACTTCTTGATTATGATTGGCTAAGAACAGTGCTGTTTCAAAGAAACACAGTGCAGAACTGAAAGGAAATATAAAAAAGCAGTTGTAACAACCAATCAAATCTCGCGGTCCAAGACGTTAAATGTGTCTAGTATTAAAACGTGACAACAAAACGTGGATGTATTTATGTCCATATTGTAGAGCGGTGAGTGCATAGGACGAGGTAGAGGTTAAAAACGAAATCGAGGCAAAAATTTAATTAGTCCTCTTTTTTTATTTCGCCGAGAATGAACTGAAATGATGCTCGAATTATTCTCAATCGTTTTTTGAGTGAGGGATCGTTCCAATTTCGGTGGCCTCGTTTCATCTGCACTTAAATGATTACTTCTTGGCGATTACCTTGCCAAGAATGAACTGTAACGTTTCCAATGTATTTTCAATCGTTTTTACTTTGCGCGATAACAGAGTCAAAAAATGCATCAAGTTTCTTATCATTTTATTTTCAGTTTTCGTCGGGCCACAGTTGTGCTGATGATGTCATCATTAGCCTAGCAGCTGCGCCAAAGTTTTATGTCGTGTGCATGTGTGGTTCATTGACCGGAGAAAACCTTGAATGTTGATTTGATTGTTCGATGTAATGTTTTGAACGTTGTTTTTGTCCATTTTTATCGTCTTAGTTTGCCCTCGTGACGCACATTTTTCACACATAGAATTACTTTTGAATGGATGATAGACTGGTAAGAAGTTCGCTACGAATTATTGGCGAAATCCGGGGATATTTTCGGAAATGCTTCTTGCCTGATCCAGTTGAAGTGCGGTTGAACTCAAAGTAAATTAAAGTTAATTTCAAGTGAGAACAGAGCTCACAAACTTGACAGCTTACTAAGTGCAGTTATTGCGTAATAATTCTGACGGAAAAGGAAAATAAATTGGACAAGTGGAAACATCTAATCATGCAGTTGTGAAAGCGAAAGGTGATTTCAGTAAGTTAACAAATCACAAATTGAAATGTATTGGGGTTTTAGATAAGTATCCACAACAATTAAATCAGTGATGATCGAGATTCTCAAATTTTTGACAAATGAAGACGAGGGTGGTCTGAACATTATGGTGTTTAAAGTTTTAATTAACCTACAATACTTACACGGAAATAGCAAAGAATATCTGCATCCTTATCATATTTAATGTAAGTGGAAGCTTCCCATAATACAATCTGTAATCTAAACTTCAAATTTCAGAAGCCACAATCTCTAAACCCAAAGACAACCTTACAAAGGGCGACATAAACTTAAAAAAAGCCGATAAAGGGCCAACAACAGTGATCATGGAAAAATGTAAAACTGAATGCTCCGATTAATTCAACTCCTTGGCTGAGCGCAATTTCATTTTGTTCCTGCTACAGAATACAGAGCGAAAAGTCTTCAACTTCTTGACAGAGAAAGAAAAAGGTTCCTTAAGTGTTGTTGTCATGGCTGGATCACCCCTCTGGTGTGGGTTATCGTCTGTGTGGCTCTTGAGTGGTCTCACGCTGTAAACATTGGATATGGTAAGTGGTGACCTCTACAGGTTTGCATGGGGACCTTAAACGCTACCGTACTGATAATTATTCCTTATAACTGCACATTCCTAGTGAAAGAATGCACTTTTCAAATGCAAAACTCCTGTATCATTCCATCTCTCAAAAGAATAATGTCCCAGCTGGCTATTTTCCACAACGCCTTTATTTTCCTAATTTGTAACGATGAAAAGAAGCACAACCTGTTACTTAAATTTCAGCAAATAAACGACAAATTTAAATTTAAATTAAGTTTATTGCTTGATATTTATCACACACCTATAAAACTAGATATCACTGGAAAGCTTATGATATTCTTTAAAGGACTAATATTTAAATTATATTGAGCTATTTGTTACCGTAAAGATGAAAAACAAATGCTTTACTTTTGATTTAATTTTTACCTTGAAGTCAACAGTAGCTCAGATCTTAACTTCCGCTACTGTTTAACATCTTTTTAACTTGGTCAAAGTGTGCCGATCCAAATCGTGTTGGTGATTTTTTTTTTCTGAAAACCGATCACCTTTTATTTTTTTAGCCGAGAGGCGCAGAAATCTATTAATAAAAAATCAACCAGCGCTTGTTTTCCAGTAACGTTGGTTTTCTGAATATCAGGAGGACTGCCTCTCCCTAAGGTTGCTTTTTGGTGTCTTTTAGTGATGTTTTTGGTGAAATCACCGTCCATACTTTGAAATTTTCATCGTTTGAATCGCTGAAAATGTACCAAATTTATAGATTCAGTACAAATATTTTACATGTACAAGACAATTTATTACCCAAGCAACTCGGCTTTGAATGTGAATCACGTAGATCTCTGTGGCAGCAATTC
>JAOCPT020600168.1:0-10261 GCA_026546935.2 Palythoa grandiflora | reverse complement strand
CAAACGTTTCGTTCAGTGGGTGACGCTGTGCATAACAAGGGTTTATTGTTTGTTCATAAAACAATCTGTTTTGAAGCGGTTCGAAATACAAGTAAGCGATAAGCTCCAAAGATTACGGGGGATGAAGAGCTTCATATTTACAAAATATATATATTGACTATCAATTACTTGTTTTATACCAAGTGCTCGTTGTTTTAAATTGTTTTTGCAACCTAGCCTTAAATCAATTGTTGTTTAAACCTTTTTGTTTCTTTGAGCTTTCTGAAATGCAAGTAAGCAATTTATAACAACCAAAGACGTTGGGTGATGAAGAACGTTATCGGTGCTCTAACGTATGATTTTTTATGACTATAAGAAACTCCTTGAATCTGACGAGGTTTAGCCCACAGGCGGCCCAGGCTAGAGTTGTGTGGATTTAATCAGAGCAAGCGGCCACCAGTTCGAATCCCACCGAAGCCAACCATTTTTTTTTTTTTGCTTTGTTTGCTTTTTGCTTTTTTTACCCCTTTTTTTCTCCTTTTATTCTTTTTTTTTTATAATTAGAAACTATTTCCCGAATGAAACGTAATACTTAAGGTCGTTTTTATATTTTTTCTCTCCCCCCCCCCCGGGGGGGATAAATTCCTTCCAATACAGAAGTATATTTCATTTTAGCACTGAGCTGTATATGGAAAAATCGTTCACCTAATTCTTTATCATAACTGTCTTTTTTTATTTTTCTTCGAAATTTTCGGAAGATATAAATTGGTGATTAGTTACTTGCTTTATACCTTTCTTATAAGAACCAATAAACTTTGCCGAGGCTTGTTGTTAATTGTCTGTGCGACTTCAGCCTCAAATGCAATTAAGCAATAACAAGCACCCAAAGATTGTGGTGGTGAAGAACTTCATCGGTGCTATAATGTATTACTGATTTCGGACAAGAATTTCATGGGGAGACGTGGATTCGATTCCTATTCAAGGCATATCATATCATACCAAATCATGTCATATATCATATAGGCTTATCGGGCCAATCCGTGCTGTTGTTTCATAATCCCTCACATTTGGTATTACTCAGTTGATCTAAGCCATACATTGAGGTCAAACCACCATGCAGCATTATTTCGTCGCACTTGTATTTCACTCAAACAAAATTGCGTCCAGGAATCGCCTCTCACTAACCAACTCAACTAATCATGAAACAGGGTAGTTGCCAGCGTGGTGGTCCCTGGTAGTGTAGTGGCTAACACTCCTGCATGACTAAAAAACAGTGAAATGTGGGCTCGATTCGTGCTCGGGGCATATACCAATAATTTCAGACGAGTGTATTTATTTGTTTATTTCATACTTATAAACAATAAACATGTAGTCTCAGTCAAGTTTCTGCTTAAAAATATTCTTAGTTATCGAGTATCAGTCTTACATTAGTCGTATGAGCTTGTTCTAATATTGTTCTTATAATGTAAGTTTTGATAGATCTGCACCTAGCTTGTTGATAGAAGTTGATCTCATTTTAAAAAAGATGTGTTACTTTGTTCACGCTCAGCTTGCAGAAGTACTAAACAGAATAATATTTCAATGTTTGTGGTTTTCCAAAAGTACTCTTTAGTTTACTTATAAACTAAATTAATGTATATCCCACCCAACAGACCAATATTCCGGTCTTTGTGGTTTTCCAAATATACTCTTCAGTTTACTTATGGAATAAATTAACTAAAAATGTATATCCGTTTCATTGTTAAGTTAAGATCAGTATTATAAGAGAAGATTGGCATATTTGGTTTTACGGCTATGGGTATTTTTAGATCAGTTTTCAGTTCTCGCGATCGCTCCAAAATCCTCCGTTTTTTTCTGGTTGGGATTCTTCCCTTATTACAACGGAACTATCATATTATGTGACCTACGTGAGCACAAAATTTGTGGCTTCACATCACCTCCGGTTTTTCGATATTGGAAGACTTTTGCAGTGTTTTTTTTTCCCTTTGAGTTTGTGTGCCAAATTCTCCCAAACTACTTTTACACAAATTATGGAGCTTAGATAGGAGAACTTACCAACACAACATTTGTGTTGTGTGGGGCTTAAAGGGTTAAAACTAAAATTGATAAAACAAAAATCTTAAACGCAGATTCATCGTGTGTCTTTATTTATATTTACGCATACTTAAATAACAGACAAAACTTGAATATTCTGTGGGGTTTTCTGCGAGTACGCTACTAGTTAAGCCAGCCTTAAAGTTGATTTATAAATTAACAGTAGCTAATGACAGTGCTACAATGTCATAGCTGTAATTTCTTCTTGTAAATTAATTCTCTATACATTTTTAAAATACATACAGTTAAAAGGTATAAACCAGGAAGTATCAGTTTTCGACCGGCTACCTGATTCTTTGCGTGTTTGTATGAAAAATTATTAACTTTAACAAAAAGATCATTTCTCTAGAATTTGTGTAAAAAAAAATAATGTACTGTTTTAACGAGAAAAAGTTAGCTTTATTAATCTGATTTGATTTGGCACTAAGCAAGCTATTACTAGTGCTAGGAAACTGAAAGTGCAAATTATAAAAGTTATATATTGTTAGTAAAGATAAAAAAGCGATTACAAAGTCGTTGGACACGATTACCGCTGTTTATGCACTTATCATTAGCTTCCCCGCGGGTCGACCCCCGGGACACCCCCGGGGATTGGTTTTAAAGGCTCTACAAAAGCCTGCTAAGACCCGGTGGTATGGGGCAACAAATCTTGGTGAATGCCCCTCCCCCAGAGGACAGTCCGCCTACCTTTTAATACTAATTGTCACTGGTTCCAACAAACGAATGTTTTCGTCCTCTCCGCACGGGCCTTGGTAATTTTGACGCATCTTCCATGCCTTATTGAATGGCATTCTTGCAGTTTTAAAAAATGACACTGAATTTTATCGATAATTCTCCACACAAGTCTGCAATGCAAAACGAGTTTGGAAAGAAGGAACAGATGCCAAAAGAAGCGGGAAAGCTGTCATGGCACGGTTTGCCACGTGAATGTTTAGTGTACACCGCTGACCAAGGCACAACAAATCCCGTGGGTGTATCCCCGGGGGTTTAACATTCCTTTCAAAAGACGCAAAATGCCCCATCCCCGCAGGTAAAGTTTTTTACCCAAAATTGACTAATCCTTTACTAACCCCCAGGGTATCCCGTGGGTGTCCCGGGGGTCGACCCCGGGGGAAGCTAAAAGTGCATTATTCGAGGAATACGGTACTCACTTTGTGAATCAACAATTACTCGTCTTCGGAGGTGCTACGAAAACTGCGCGAAATCTTTTTAAAAAGGTACTTTTTGAATTCCGAGACTACTCGAATGTATTAACACTTGCCAACTTATTTCTCTATTGATAAGGTTAATTTTCACGTTTCTATTTTAGAGGAAGGAAAGACTTTAAAACCAAATGGAAAGCGACAATTATTGATTCACAAAGTGTACAGGTTTATATATGAAGGAAAAGACGTTCACGCGCACGGGATCCTACGGCCCTTGGCTAATGTTACCGGAAGTTGCAAAAGCACAGTAGGTACCCAGGATTCCTTTGTCATTGTTTGGTTGGCACGGCAACAGACAGCTAAGATACGTATAGAGCATGTATTAGAAATACTATTTAGTACAATTTAATACAATGATGTAACAGAATCCATTTTTGGGGACTTCGACGTTCTACAAGGTAAGCAGAAGTTCGAATATTGAAGTGTATGCGGGAATTTGAATATTAAATTTTGAAAGTTTGAGTATTGAATGTTAGAAGTTTTGAAATATTCCGCTTTTACGCCCCCAGCGAATTTGAAGTCAAAAGAGAAACAGTTTTGAAGTCTAAAGAAAAACATTTCCAGAAATAGTTTATAATCAGCTTAGGTATAAACTGTCTCGGCTCCACCGTTTTTGTACAAAAGTATAAATTTTAAAAATGATTATTTATAAAAGATTATATTACTTATAAAGAACAGTCAGTAAAACACTGAGAGTGTTGGTAACTGGAGTAAATACGATGTCTGTTTAGGTTTTTGTTTAAAAAATTGTAAAGAAAAAACTAAAATGATATAAAAAGATAAAAAACAATAGTATTAAAGTTTGAATATATACCTAAAAATAAAAGAATAAAAAATTCTAACAGTAAAATGAAAACAAAACTTAACTAATAAAAAGTGGAATAAAGGGGATCAGAGTATTAGAATAAAGTTAATCAATTATCATTATCAATAATATTTGAGAAATTCTTTTCTTCAAAGGAATTAACATTTATTGTATTGCTAAGCTGTTGGTTGAAGAAATTCCATGAATACGCCAAAAAAACATAGATCACAAAAAGCGCGGGAATATTTCCGAAGAGCGCGCGCGTCCCTTTGCTTAAATGAAAGAGTTGCTATAGCAACCCCCGCCCAAATGACCAAACGCTGGGGCGAACGTTGCGTGCGTCACGTGATTATTTGTTTCGGCGGGAATTCATTTAGCATTCGAAATAGGCTGCCATCTTGAATAACAAAGGGAGAAAACGTTGCATCTGAGAGTGGTTTTAACGAAAGTATTGTCAAGTTTCTGAAGGTTAGTCGCTATTTATGGACTTTTAGAATGTGTTATGTAGAGTGCTTGATCGCTTTTCCAACTTTCGAAAGTAATTTGTGTGTTTGCGAAGCTTAAAAGTTACGCGCCTAAACGTAACACAACGATATCCTGCTCAAGTGCAAAAGCGTCTGTTTGAATTCGAACTTTTAGCAAAGATAAAGCTCCTTCATAAAAGTTAGAAAGTTCAGGTTTTAGCTGAATTGTTACCAAGATTTTTCGAATCACAACAGTGCAGAAATTGTTTTTCTTCTGTTTTTGACCTAACTAAGGAAATAGTTGATGCAATAACCTTTTATTACTTACTCGGGCTTCACGCAAATCATTTGGTCGTTTACGGGGTAAACAGTGATGATATTTGCTGGAAGAAGTAGATGAAACATGAATTGCGCTGCAGTAACTACGTAGAATCGTCGCTAAATGCAAATTACTAACTTGCAAATGTCGAGCGGTAGCGACAGGACTTTTTTCCCGCCGATACATTTCAGACGTTGTAACTTACCGAAAAAAACCAGTCGATTTTCAATCAACTTCCTGTGTTATTCAGCTCAATTTGTTTCACGAATCTCGAGAACTGATCACAGTAAAAGTTGATTTTATTTTTTGCGTTGTTAAAACGGAATCTTAACAACTTTTTACAGTTGTTGCTTTCAAATATCTTTCGCCAGTGGCTCATCTGTTATGTCGTTTCGTTACTTTAAAAACAGGCTTCACATCACTTAGTACCGAACGTTTGACTTCAAAAAATCGGAATGAGATTTTATTTTCTGTTGTAGTCGTTCGGATATGGAAAAGTCTAAGCTTGACTGCAGATTAAACGAGACAAATATGCAAGTTCTACATATTGTCACGTTACAAGTGTTTGTCGAGCTGGATTACAACTTCCCGTGAGAAGAAATGTATTTATGTTTTGTAATGTCTGGTGTTCGACTTTGCTCTTTACTTCCATCGTGTCATGAGAAATTCTGAAATCACATGTCTCAAAATTAATTTTGACTCAAATGATTTAATTCTCTAGATTCAAAACCTATTCTATTTAAGATAATATCAACACGACCATTTTCCAATATTTTTGTATTTTGTAGCATTTAAAAATAAAAGTTTTTACTATTTATTTTCAATATTATTATTTGATAGTTTTTTTTCAGTAGCACTTGGCAGTTGGCCTTCAGCAAACACACTGATAAGTGGATTGAGACCTTAAAAATGTAAATTTAAAATAAATATCAGTTTGCAAAAGTTTACAGTAAAACAAAGAATAAATAATGGTTTACGTATCAAATTCTTCTTACAAACCTGCAAAAGACACCATTCAGAAACAAGGCTATGTTTTGGTTGTCTTGCACAAACCGAAAAAGGGAATGGTTGAATTTGTTTTTCAAATGAATATCACAAGTTAATGAAGTTAATGTTAAGTACAATTGTGAAATCTCAAATATTTCCTAGAAAAGCTTCTATAAAAGCATTTTTTTGTTTAAAAAAGTAGTTTCCAGTCAAAACAATAAACTTGCACTGTGTATATTTTTTATTCAGCATTTCATTGGTGCAGAATGTTCTTATATATGAAGCCTGTACAGATGCAATTATATTGATGCAGCAGTTTTACTGCCATAAAAGAAAAAAATGTACCATTGTCATTAGAGCTTTGTCGTATTTCAGAGAAAAACTTTTGACTCCATTGCATTATACTTTGATTACTAGCATGCTTTTACTGCTGATTGCACATACCTGTAAACACACGTGACAAAACAATGTTCTGTTGGCCAATCAAAGTTCAAAGTTTTGACAATCAAAGTTCAAAGTTTTGACAATCAAAGTTCAAAGTTTAACCAAACATGTCTGGAACCTTTTGGCGCCACTTTGCTCCTGGGAAACAAAGCATATATATGAAATTTGTTTTGAAATTTGAATGATGGATGATAGGAAATTAGTAGAGGTATTTCTGTCCGATATCGACTGTGATCTTTTACAATTTTATAATTATTTGTGTAACTGGCGCCAAAACCTTCCAGACATGCTCTGTTAAACTTTGAAGTTTGATTGTGAGAATTTTGAACATTGATTGGCCAACAGAACATGTTTTTGTCATGCGCTTTCACAGGTAGATGCACTCAACAGTAATAAGCTCCAATCAAGAAAGCCCAAAAATTAATAAGCTCTGGGGGTTTATATCAGGCCAAATAAAAAAACTATCTGTTGTTCTGGTTACTCGACCTACCCTAGTTTTTTCATTCCAACTCTAGAACTTTTTTTGCTAAATCTTAATCTATACGTTTCATTGCTGGAATTGACAGGATAATGGAAAAATTGAAAATATGATCTCAAAAATTTTTTTAGAGAAATGGAGAGCTAGTTTCAAAAAAAGGCATGCAGAAAGTTGCCAGAACATCCTAGACCAAGTCTAGAAGAAAAAACAAAAGTATGAGGAAGCAAAGTCAAAATTGTTTCCATTTCATACTTTAAGAGAATTGAACTTGAGTGTGCTTTCAATTGAACAAATTCACTTTTAATATTGATGTATTTTATTGTTAATGGTTGAGTTGTTGGTTATGTTGTTAAAGTCAACATTATGTTAACCATTAGCATTATCTAATGATATTGGGCTAGCCAATGCTAGATCAAGACTAGTAATTCTTATCCTTGCTATCCCATGGCAATGAGTAAGGTTTGAAATTTTTAAAGCTTTGGAACATATTTAGACAACAGCCAAGATCTTGAATCTGAGCAAATCATCCTGAAATGGATATTGGAATGAGACCGGTAAATTGCACTTGTGAGTTGCAAAATTATTCTAACTTTTTTCTTTCTTTTACCAGACTTGACAGCCAACATGTTTTATCATAATTTTATTTTGGCAAAGAAGGGGCCATTAGCAAGAGTATGGCTTGCTGCACACTGGGAAAAGAAACTTAGCAAGGCACATGTTTATGAGACAGACGTCAAGTCTTCCGTGGACAGTATAATGTCACCAAAAGTCAAAATGGCTCTGAGAACTTCAGGGCACCTTCTTCTTGGGGTTGTCAGAATCTACTCAAGAAAAGCCAAATACCTCCTGGCTGATTGTACAGAGGCATTTGTAAAAATTAAAATGGCTTTCAGACCTGGTATAGTGGATCTACCTGAGGAAAGCCGAGAGCTGGCATTCTCCGCTGTTACATTACCTGAAGTACTCACAGACTTTGACATGATGTTGCCCAAGATTAAGTAAGTTGGTATATGTGATTTGAGCCTTTAAGCCCCAGACATGACAAATATGTTGGTAAGTTCTCCCAACTGAGCTCCATACTTTCTATTCAAGCAGTTTGGGAGAATTTGGCTTTTAAACAGCGACAGTCTATTCCACTTGATCAATCCTTTAATTCTCATTACCAGTTATATATTATTTTGTTTTAGTTTTGTAAGGAGAAATTAGGTGTTGATAAATTGTCTAGGACTGAAAGGGTTTGTAGTGCCAAGTCAAACAAAGTTCTCAATGGTGATAATGTAATGGCACAGCATTGACCAGCACACTATGTTACACAGTACAAATGTCCTAAAAGCTAAATCCTTTTACGAGCCTAAGTGGCCCATTGGAGCCAGTGCTTATCTCTGTTTTCTATAGTGTTGAGCGGATGAGAGTCGTTAACTCCCCCTGGACAGGACGCTAATCCATCGCAGGTTAGCCCCCAGCAGAAGCCGATACTTATTTTACCGGCCTCGGGATGATGGAAAGCTGAGTTAACTTTGGTGGAAAAGAAGGTCACACAAATGTTCAACACTCGGCTGAGACCTTGTGGTTAGAAGGCAGAGATCTTACCACTGTGCCAACCATGCCGCCATCAAATGTCCTGTTGGCAAAAAATTGCGGCATCCACAGCAGTATTGTAGCAGTGAAACATAATAGAAAGCTTTACATGGGATTGTATGTTGTTATTGATATGAACATTCTATTTATTCTAAGCTCAGCAGAAACATTGCTATGAACTCTGGAATTGGTTACAATGTTTTTTGACTAGAAATTTTGTTTCTGGTGCAAGGGCAGGGTTTTTATGGGTCCTGGAAAGTCATGGAATTTCAATTAGGGTCATAGAAAGTCATGGAAAATTGGTGCAATTTAGATAGGATTGTACAAAATTACTAAAAAGAATAAATACCCTCATTTATTGCACAAATATCTTGAAGGAACAGATGTTCTGTTCCTTCATCTTGGATAACATCATTGTCAGGAAAAGAGTAACTGAAAGTTCTTTTGATGTATTTTGGCAAAGAAATGAACAGAGTAAGGTCGTGAAATAATCATGAAAGATCATGGAAAAAAAGTCATGGAATTTCAAAATTTAAAAAAGAGGGTGCATTTTTGCATATACACTCACCCCCTGGTTAGCCCATTTGGTAAGGCACCAGTCTGCCATGCGGGAGGCTCGGGTTCGATTCCCGACTGGACCTCCACTCAGGATCTTAAAATAACTGAGGAGAAGGTGCTGCCTTTGCTCTTACATCTACAAATGGTTAGACCTTCACGTCTTCCCGATAAGGACGTTAAACCGTAGGTCTCTCTGTCAAGGGACATTAAAGAACCCACGCACTTGTCGAAAAGAGTAGGGTAGTGATCCCGATGTTGTGGTCTGTCTGTTCTACTGAGGGCATTTCTTAATGATAATATATGTGAGCCGCAGTAGCGGACTATTTAAGACCCTCAGCTGTAAAACCTTGTACTGATTGTTGTAAAGCGCCTTTGATCATATACATATGGAAAAGGCGCTACATAAATGCTAATCATTATTATTATTATTACAAAAATATGTAATTTTCAACTTGTTTACTTCAAGGTTCATTGAACACAGACAGTTTGGTGTGAGAATGTGTAGTACTGATTGGTCAATCTGACATTTTTTCCTGCCCTTCTGCATTGCACGTGCATTGAATGAAGTTCTTTAAATGATATTTCCTTATACGACTTAATCAGTTATTTAAAAAATATATAGACCCACTCCAAGTTTGACATGACTTGCTCATCCGTTTGTAACTCGTGTGATAGTTGTTTGTAAAACCCATTTCACGGAAAGTCGTTAACGTTCCTTTTCATGTAGAAGGTCACAATTATGTTCTTTGAACCATATACACCATCTGTCATTTAGTGTGTAATGGGTTGTTATTTAAAATAAAACTAGAAAGTCAGTCATCAAGTCAGTTTATGTAGCTAATTATTAGTCTGAAATTTCATTTAACTTACTCTGTTCTAAGCAGGTTGAGCTATCACTTCTGTCTTCCTCAATTCCTGAAGATGTGCTTGTTGGACTTGATGAAACCTTCTGCTGCATTTGGGGCACTTCCTGAGATAAATCAACAGCTGGCAAGTGAGGCTCTCTCCCCTAAAAATAAAATACATGTCAATAATTTATTTCATTTGACATCATTTTAGACTAGTTCTTAAAGTGCTACTACGATGAAATTTTCACATACCCATCTTTTCCACTCAATTAATAGCTATCATCCTTAGGAACATTTTTCCAAAATTTCAGCTTCATGCGATGGAGAAAACGCTATTATTTTCGCGATTGTAATCCTACAATTTTCGCCCGCAATTAATTTGCCATGTTCTCACTACTGCTGGAGGTCAGGTCGCAAAACAACATGCGGGAAAGCTAGTGACGTCATTTTCTCAAGTCAAGCTCCACACATGGCTAATTTCTTATGTAATTTCAGCGAGTTC
>JAOCPT020600074.1:0-10261 GCA_026546935.2 Palythoa grandiflora | reverse complement strand
AGTTATATTTCTTTTATTTATAATAAAAGAAATATAACTGGTAATGAGAAATAAGAAATTCACCCAAACTGCTCATACAGGGTATGGAGCTCAGTTATATTGTTTTGCTATGAGTTATGTAAGGAGAAGTTAGATGTTGATAAATTGTTGTGGGCTGAAAGGGTTAAGAACATCTGTTTGGGATTCCAGAAATGTAATATTTAGGGTGATTCTCCAAACCACATTCTTATAAAGATAATAAATGATAAAAATTATTTACAAAACGTGCAAGATCAGCACTAAAGCTGAAAAGGCTAAATCCTTTTACAAGCCCAAGTGGCCAAGTATCTGCAGTTTCTGTAGTGTTAAGTGAATGAGAGTCATTAACTTCCCCTGGTCGGGACACTAATCCATCGCAGGTTAGCCCCTAGCAGAAGCTGGTACTCATTTTACCGACCTGGGGAGGATGAAAAGCTGAGTCAACTTTGGCAGAAAAGAAGGCCACACAAAAATGAAATGTTCAACACTCGGCTGAGCTGGGAGTTGAACCAGGGAACTTGTGGTTAGAAGGCAGAGATCTTACCACTGCACCAACCACACTGCCGTAAGATCAGACTAAGGGAGCTGCAATCTTTGCACCTGTGATCTAATCGGTGACATCACAACTTCAAACTGCAATTTGTTATCAAAGAAATGCAAGCTTTTTGTGAACTTGATTAGTAAGAAAAACATTTTTTTTATTCTATTGGATAATTACATGAAAAATGCATGAAGCAATAAAACAGTCCAAATGAGGCAATAGAGCTGATTCTATAGTTTGACATTGTGACGTCAGATGTCAGTGCAATATAGCAGCCCCCATGGTACTGACTAGCTTTTTCGTTTTAAGTTTGGAAGAACATGAACAAGTGAATCACTTTAGAAAGTAAATTTCTGGAATCTAAAACAAATGTAGTTTAACATATAGAAAATAATTATTTTGGTGAATCACTATACACCCACTTTATGTGTTATTAGCAGGGTTCGCACGGGCCTTGAAAGTCCTTAAATCTCAAAATAAAAATTCAAGGCCTTGAAAGTCCTTGAAAATTGCAGTCAGCGCTGGAAAGTCCTTGAAATTTGTAGCTAATTCCATCTAACTTAGATTGTTTGAAAATATATGCTACTGGCAGAAACAAATAAAAACTATTAATCCTTTGATTTGGCAGTGTGCGGAAACCTTGAAAAATGGAAAATATATCCTTGAAGGTCCTTGAAAAGTCCTTCACTTTTTAGTCCAAAACAGCGTACTAACCCTGTATTAGGCTGTCTGCATTGACATTGAGATTTATTTTTTAACTGTAACTTAAAAAACAAGAGATTTTCCTGAGAAATAGTTTTGTTCATTTTTTAATCAGTAATGCCACATTTTCATGTTGGATGAACCAATGGTTGGTTTTTACTAACAATCCTTTTGAGTCAACAATTGGTTTTGTGCTAATTTATTGCAGCACTGCCTGGAAATGTAATGGTTTCAATGAATTGAACATTTGAAATTGTTAATTGAAACCTCAAGTAAAAGTTGCTGTATTTTGGTATTTTCCAGGAAACAGTTAATAAACTTCTTCACCTCTTTTTTCAAGACAAAGAGAAAACCAAATGTAAGTGTTTGTTAATTAAGTAAACTATATACTAGATGATTTTTGAAACTCAGTTTGTTTTCAAACAAAATGGTAGAATTTGCAACAGTAAAACTAGTTACTTTTAATAAACATTAGTCTAAGTACTGGATGTTTTACAGTTGGAGAAATATGAATATAGTACAACAAAAAATCAAAATAAACTTTCAGTATTTTTAAGTTTTACTGAAAATACAGTTCCAAGGCTGCAAATAATTTTTCTGGTTCTCCAGACATATGACTGGCCAAAGGTACATTTGACCGGACATTTCACAAGGCTGGCCGGACATACTTATTTAAAGATTTAAGATGGAGGAAATTTTGCCCAATCTTTTGGCCGCCTAGAGTCAGCTTTTGGCGGACATTTGGCCACTTTTGCCGGTCATTCGTCCGATGTCCGGCCATTATTTGCAGCCTTGTAGATCACGTGAAACTATGTAAACAGACAGAATTTGTTAAGGAAAGCTTTTATTTAAAAAATACTAAGTTTAAAATAATGAAACTCAGACTGTGACTAAGCCAGCTACAGTGCATTGATCTGATATAGGAAAATTCTAAACTACAGAAAGATAAAGAAGCTAAAATTTGAATCAGAAAAATTTTTCAAATTTTGTATATATATGTCTTAGTTTATGACTTCAATCATTTTTGCAGTGAACAATGATGCTTTGAAGCTGATGGCAGAGTTGTTGAGAGTTTTTGTTGCAGGTAATGTTTGCATGCATTTTGTTAACACTTTAAGAGATAATAATAATTATAATAATAATAAACTTCATTAATAATTACAATATCCTCAAATCTGATTGACCCATTCTGAACTCTATTTTTCCCCAATCGCCTTAGAAGACTGTCCGATAACAAAACTCTGTTATCAGCTACTTGTTATAGGTTACCTGTTATCGGAACAGTTGAATGAACCAATCACCATCCGAACTTCAGGATTTCTGACCAATTAGCAACAAGTAGTGATAACAGACAGAAATGGACTCTACTCATTGCCATTACCATTACCAACATGAAAATTAGTAAAATGTGTTTTTATCTGCAAAGATTTTGTCTTTCAGTTTAGTTTTCAGAAATTGTAATTATTATGTAATAAATTGGTAATAGGTCTTTGTGTTTGTCCAATTCTGTCTGTTATCATTACTTGTGATTAAACAAATTGAATTTGCACTTCGCACTCATCCAATTTTGTTAATCACACTAAAAGATAACACCGAATTGGACTCCACTCAGTCCTATTACCATTATTTTTTATTAAAGTGTCATTTAACTTTAAGCATGGAGTTGTTAAGAGATGGTCAAACTGAGGTGCGTTTGTGTTCAGAAAATGTAATAGCAAAATTGACTGCTTGATTTATGAGATATTTTTTATAAGAGATCTAAATTAAAGCCAGATCTGAACACACAAAAGGACTCAGTCGAGGTTTTTGTACCATGGGATTAGCACTGTCTCATTGTTATTAGTATTCTTTGTTGTTTCTACCTTTAAATACCATCACTTCACTCGTTATATTTAATTTGACCTGATAAATCATGATGCAAATTGCATGTTATCATCCAAACACCTTCATTTTGAGTAGTTTTTTAAATTTTGAATTGTTGTTTAGATTTTTTAAAAGATTTCAATTAAAATTGATTTAAAAGTTTTGTTTGAAAGTTTAGTGTGTAACTTCTGTGTAAAGGATGGTACCAAATGAATATGACTAATTACAAGACCTTGGTATACTTAGTATGGCATTACATTCATGATTACTCAAAAAAAAACAGTTAAAAATTGCACAATACATGTAACTATGTTGGATCAAATTTTACAGAAGCCGCAGCAAGAGCTGGTCAACAGGCAAAGGTAAAGCAGAATTTGTAATAATAATATTATCTTTGAAGATGAACAGGTTGTTTGAAATGTGTTGTGTGTATATTATGTCAATGAGTGTGGTTGCACTGGAAACCAGTTTTAATACCAGAGTTTAGAGTTTTTAGTGCAACCGGGGATAATTTCATTTCAAATGTGGTTTTAATGTCATGGTTACGGCGGCATACTGAAAGAAAGATTAAACGATTTTAGCCAAGCTGAAAAGCACAATTTATTAGTTTTTATCTATAAAATTATATTAACTGGATTAGGAAATAAACGTTGACAGTTATTAAGTTATGATGTGTGTTACATATAGCAGAAACAACATTTACATTTAAGATGGTGGTAGCTGTTGCTCTAAATGCACTTCCAGTTCCCATAAAGACACTGCAGCTTGTTTGTCAAGTAGAGGTGCGACAAGGTGACAAACGTGCTCAAAGGTCACGAGATTCTGAAATGCTTTTTCCACTGAGTATGGTTGACTGCATTATTAAGCATTTCCTCAAACCAAAACTGTGGCTGTGGGTAAACCCATGTACACTACTGGTCATTGTCAAAGTGAAAATTGAGCTCTTCTGAGTCAGAGATGACAGAATCTAAAAGCTTCAATTTGTAGAAGAATTCTTCTTCGCTGGCAGTTTCATATATTTAAGAGCTGTCTCACTACCAAAGTTTCTTGATAATTGTAAGTTTCTGTTGGCCAGGATCAGAACAATAATTATGAGACTGACAACGAGAGCACCTAGTTCAGGCATATTTATTCATACACGACAATCGAATGCATATATGTAGTCTCCCGGATACTGAACGAATCTCCCGGTCTCCCGTACGGGTAACCAAATCTCCCGGATAAAAGTGACTTTGAACTTTTGCACAACTGTAAGCTGACATCCTGTCTCCAAATGTTCCTTTTAAAATCAAAACAATTTCGTTTTTTTAAACTCGCCTCGCCATTTCTTGAGGCATTTTTTAAGGTTAAGCAATCTTTTGACCACAAAACCACAAGTTGAAGGAAACTGAACAAACGCTTACTTCGCTTTTACGGCCATTTCTGAACAGACTTTCTGATTGGATCTCCGTTAACCAGTAAAAACCCAGGACATAAACGCGCTGCTGCTTCGAATTTTCCACTTCCGCTGTGGTAACTCGAGCGTGGTTGCGAAATTCACAATAGCTGTAGATTTTTCTTCTCTTCAAAACAAGATGCTGGGCTATGTGCCCCTTGGATTTACACACACCCGAAATTTTATTGTTCAGAAGGCACAAAGCATACCTCCTTTTGCTTGCCAACCAAATATCACAAGTTCTCAAGGTAAGTTTGCTTCATTTGAATAACAATGAAGATCGTTGAAACGAGTGATCCGGCATTCCGGGTTTTAAGTTAACTGGGTCATCACTTTTTCATTAGGGAACTCCAGAGGTTGGCATCTCTGTAAACCACTGTTTTTATTTTCTAAGGAGATAAATTATGATTTTAATCGTGCGTTTATAGTGCTAACCGACTTCTGAACACTAACTAGGCCCTCAGTGTCAAACCAACTCAATGTAAAGCAAAAAGGTGCTATATAATATTGTTGAAACCGTTTATCTTCATTACTTTTTTCAAAAAAACTTTATTACTCTCAAGTTAACTCATTTGTTTCCTTTTAGCTAAAACTCAGTTAATTTTAACAAAACTTCTTTGGAAAGAAAATAGAGAATTCAGAAGCTATTCATGAAAATTGCACTTCAGCCACGTTCATTATTGAACCATTTGACTCTAGATTACATTTCTTGAGTCGTGAACAACGCCACAAATTATATAAAAATATAATATATACAACCACTAATAACTGCCATGCACTTACTAAGTTAAGAACGATTCCAAATAAAAAATGCCGGTTTCTCCACACGAATACTTGAATTATGAAAATGCTGCAAAACCATTTACATTCTTTCTACTGTTCAGACATTGAAATGTCTGTCTGCTGCATTAACCAACTGGAAAAGTTTCTTAGTCATAAAGTTTGGGCGTCTCAAACTAAATACATAGCGAGATCGGAAAGGAAGGTGGGGGAGGGAGGGAGATAGATTCAAACGAAACCCCACGCCCCTAGGCTATATTCATTTTCTCAAAGTTCATTGCTTCAGTCGTGAAACATAAAAGTGAAGCTTCGTGTTAGATAACTAACAAGAAGCCACTCGTACATAGCTAAGGTGGGACGTAAGTGAGAACCATAGAGGACATGTAAACCATTTCAGATATTGGCGAAAGGAAAGTTATACGGAGTCACACGACTCGTCAGTCTGTCAAAACATCAATAAAAGGTTTTCCTTTGTCAGCTGGGGTTGCAGGAAAATTGGCAGTAATATATAAATTATCTTTACAAATAGAAACAAATAAATAAATATAGAACGTAAATATTGAGCAAGTGAAGAAGGGTACAATTATAGTTTAAAAATTTATAAATTATAATAACTTAAACGTTTTCCGCTTTTAAAGAAATATTATGTTACTAACTTATGACCGTTTTTTATCAAAACATTTCAGTTCAGTTGTGATTCTATCTGCATTACCTTACAAGTTGGCATATTCCTAGAGTTCCTAGTTGCTATTAAAGTTGCGTGTCATTTCAAACTCCATACGGTGTAATTCTGTCTTTGTCTGCCAACGAGTTTTAAAAGAGGACCCCATTCTAATAAGCCCCACCCCACATCCAGAGGGCCCCAAATTTAATAAGCCCCTCCACTCATTTCTATTACCTTTAGAACTGAGTGGAGTCCAATTTGGCCTGTTATTTTTACAAGTAAGGATAACAGACAGAATAAATGTGTGTCTTACATTTCCAAACACTGCTGACTGTCTTCTGAGTACTATGTAACACCGTTTATCATTTGCAGTATAAATGTGTGTCTTACATTTCCGAACACTGTTGACTGTCTTCTGAGTACTATGTAACACCGTTTATCATTTGCAGCATAAATGTGTGTCTTACATTTCCGAACACTGCTGACTGTCTGCTGAGTACTATGTAACACCGTTTATCATTTGCAGTATAAATGTGTGTCTTACATTTCCGAACACTGCTGACTGTCTTCTGAGTACTATGTAACACCGTTTATCATGCATTTGCAGTATTAATGCGTCTCTTACATTTCCGAACACTGCTGACTGTCTTCTGAGTACTATGTAACACCGTTTATCGTTTGCAGTATAAATGTGTGTCTTAGATTTCCGAACACTGCTGACTGTCTTCTGAGTACTGAGAGATAATGATGAAAATCAAGAATACAAAGTACAAAGAATTTAAGCTATTGGAGGTGAAACTCTTCATACTGTTTGCCTTAGTTTTCTGAGGTAAGTTGTTGCTTTTCATAGTATTGTTTTCTTGTTGCTGATTAGCCAGAAATTCTGAAGCCCAGATTGTGATTGGTTCATTCAACTATCCCGATAACGGGTAACCGAGGTAACTGAGTTTTGTTATCGGATATTTGCCAAGAAGATTAGGGAAAAACAGAGTTCAGACTATGAGTCAATCAGATTCGAGGAAATTATGATTATTATAATGAGCGCGTTAAAGGCACCGTATTTCCTCGACTAAACGCCGCCCGCGACTAAAAGCCGCCCTCGAATAAACGCCGCACGTGCGAGCCAAAATATTAATAAACGCGGCACTCTGGAAAAGACAACAAACTGAAACATCGAATTTATGACGTACACATTTACAAGCGCAGAGTGGAGTCGTTCATACTGTAACTTTAACGTCTGAAAGGCACAGACGAAAATCCGCAACATCGAATTTATCTGATTCCTTACGCATTTACAAGCACAACAAATTGTAGTTTTAAAACTGTAAAGCTTGTTCGGTACAGCCAGACAAAGAACTGTATCATTTTTTCTACTTTTTAAAGTAAAGTACCGTTGTTTGTTTAAAAAAAGAAACAGCGTTTTAAATAAACGCAGCCCTCGAATAAACGCGGCAGCCAAATCATGTTTATTCAAGGCAATACAGTTTCCATACTAAACAAAAGTTCTGAGCGGCGCTCATAAATTGCAGAACGGCCGCGCGCCACAGACGAAGGGGTCTGAGAAGAGCACTGTATGTGCAAAGGAATATGATTCCCGAAATCGGAGGCAGTGGTTTCTCAACAACAACCAAATTTAAATCCAACACTTAAACTTAAAAAACTGCTGCAAATCTGGATCGTCCACTTCTTTTCCATTCACGCCAGCATACACTTCTCGCAGTAACTTGCTATACTTGAACATCTTATCCAGGGTATCCACGTACTTCTCGATCACTGTTAGCCCCATGACTTGACCAAGAGCAATGAGACTTGGTCCGAGTCTTAGGTCCTCATATTTCTCTTGTTTCATCAATATACGTACGATTTCTCCGTGTATGTACGCGTCATCGAAAGTTAATGTTTCCGGGAATGGGTATCTGAAAACCACAAAACCATCAGTTATAAACTATCCTCCTCACCATTAGCCTTTACCTAAACGAGCAGGGGACTGAGTACGAATATTTAAAATTGATTGAATTGAAAAATGAGACCCGCCATCTGAAAGAGCAGCCAAATATTAGTAAGTTTACCAAATTTGAGAATCATTGGTTTTAAGGCAAAGGCATGGTACTGTATTACTTTTTAAAATCGTCAAATTTAAGAGACTTTTGTATGGATTGGATGGACGCTTGTCCATCCAATCCATACAAAGCTCTCTTATTTTGGCAATTTTTAAAAGTGTACCATGCCTTTGCCTTTAAGATTTGGAATCATTGTTATAAATTAAACTAAGTTTTTTCAATTAAGGCTAGTCATGAGATGATATGGCTGTTGCTATGGTAACCACAGCTGATAATAGGCTTCCGTTAAGACCACTGGAAAATTAATTAAATTAAATCAATTTAACACAACTTGCTTACTTGCTTTTGCCACAAAAAACTGAAAGCAGTGCAAAAAACACATTTTGAATGTAAAATGTAATCAAATGTATTATTAGTTTGAAAAACAAACAAAAAAAGAAAAATTACAGAAAAAAATTAAACAAATGCATTTTCCATTTTTCTCGATTGCATGAAAACTACTAGAATTTTCAGAAAGATTCATTACCATTTTCGATTATAGCTCCAGGCTATAATCCAGGCATTTTTGATTATAGCTCCATGATTGCCTGGGGCGACTTAAAATCTCCTCAGCCGACTATGTTTTGAAACAATTATTAAGTAGCCTGTGGGCGACCTTCAATTTCAAATACAAATGCATACATCTAAAAAAATAAGCAACAGTTACTGTAAATATTAAAAATCACACAAGTACTAGATATGTCAAGATTTTGCTGTAATTTTGAGAAAAAACTAAGATTGGTATAGGATTGTGGAGCTTCCATTGTCAATTGTGCTTGTGATACCATTTTGTTTTAGGAACATGTAACCAGTCAAAAATTTTCCCACAGTTCCTAGTGGACTGTCAAATGGGAGTTATGTGGCTAAGCGTGAACAAAGCAAGTACTTTGGGCTAGGTAGTTTTCACTTCATTGCCCTAATTCTTATAAGTTGGGGGAGATCATAGTTTACAAGGGGCAATGGAGGGGGTCTGTGGACCAGGTCAGTGAGGGGACCCGTGGACTGGGGGTCAGCTTAAGTAAGTACATTTTTGCTTACGGGCAACCAAAAATTTAACAGGGCAACCAAATTCTCGGGTTTGGTTGTCTGGCTTTCTGGATATTTTCTTAACTTCAAGCACTGAAATTATTTTGTTTTATCATATGGCTGGCTCCCTAAGCGGGCAAGATGAAGCGAATTCAGTGTTCTCATTGGTTACACGAGCAGGCAAGATAGGCCATCTTGCCCGCTCGGATTGCCCTTTTGTTCCTGAAAGAAACAAAATGCGTGGAGCCGAATTATACATTGAATTTTGGGTAATGGAGTCGCAAAAAACGGAACAGGTCAGTCAAAACAAAGAAAACATAGACGAGTTTCGTAAATCTATTCGTCAACAAAAACCGACAAATACAAAAATTAAAACGCAAAGTCATATGAAGACATGGAAGCGTTTTTGTCTATTGTACCGAAAACAGTACCCTGCGAGCAGAGCCTCTTATATCCCCAGTGAAATTCTTTGGCCAGATAATAAATCCTTTATTCAACAAGCTTGTTCGGATATGGCCACGTTCGTTTTTTGCATTTGTCTCGGTCCATAACAACGCATAAAAAGAACTTGGCCAATATCCAGCCATCTTGACCTCACGCTTATTCAATAATGCATTTACATTTTCTCAGATTGCGTTCTTTTTTATTTTCAGTGACTGGAATGAGGCACGGTTGGCAATCAGGAAATTATTTCTCGGTAGACGGAGCTGATACACAGTTACCAGTAATAATGCACTCAACTTACCTTAGATATTCGTTCAAATTAAACAAGTTTTGATTTGGAGATTGGATTTTGACAACCCGCCATTGCTTTCCGAGTTGTTGAAGCAAAAGAATTTTCCTTGCACTCTCGATACATCCGCTCAAATTTTGTTCTCAGTTTTTCATCTGAAATGTTCCAAGATGTTTATAAAGTCACTTGACAAGGCTTCTAGCAAGGTAAAGGTACATTTTCATTGACAAAATCAAGACAAACTCACGACGTATTTTTGAAACCGAACTGCACAGTAAACAAACTTAGTAGCCAGGCAGAAAGGTTTGCTCAAATAGTGGACTGGTAAAGAGTCTAGTTTCAATGGAAAGGGGGGGGGGGGGGTTTAAAGCGTGGGGTGGTGGTGAATTTGTGGGTAATA
>JAOCPT020599982.1:0-10264 GCA_026546935.2 Palythoa grandiflora | reverse complement strand
CTAAACCTGTACCCCTGCAGTGTAAAACTATGTATGTACATATAAACTAACCACTTCAGGGTTTAAACGGGTATAGTGTATAAACCTGTACCCCTGCAGTGTATAACTATGTATGTACTTATAAATTTACGACTTCTGGGTGGAAACGGGTATAGTGGCTAAACCTGTATCCTGCAGTGTAAAACTATGTAGTTACTTATAAACTAACCATTTCAGGGTATAAACGGAGATGATGTCTAAATCTATAAAGTGTCTAGTGTCTAAATCTGTACCCTGGCAGTGTATTTTTGTCTTGTACTTAGAAAGTAAGCACTACATGGAGTAGACAGTTCGACAGTACTAAAGATCTACTTTTTACAATGCAGTATTGTTCTACACTTACATATTAACCACGCCTTGGTGTAGACGGGGTATAGTTGTTATTCCTTTACCAATACAGTTAACTTGAGACATGTTTGCAGGGACTGGACTCCGACAGTCGTATTCTCCCAATGTGACAGTAATGATCGATAGGAGGACCTTGATAAGTAGAAACTTTGATAATCTAGAAAAGCAAAGAATCTGTTGACAAATGTAGTAACTCACAATAGCTAAACTTAAAGATTATCTTTATATGTTTTACTTTTATTGAAAACTGCTATCAAATTTTGATATTTTGTTTCTTTTATATTTTGATTTTCGAGCAGGTTCTCAAATGAATATTATACCATTTTCATGATGTTAATAGGATTAATTTCAATTAATAATTCGAAGTGTCGAGGTATATATCTAGCGCTAGGCACCGACCCTGACTGGGATAGTTGCTTTTGTATTTACCAAATCCATTGGATAAAAATGTTTTTCTCTTTAAAACAAATAGGAGACATGCATTTAAGTTTCCTTTTGTAACACGCGCGCTCGTTGTCACATGACAGTACAGCTTACTGTGTGTTCACATGCTCATGATCATTTGCCAGTTTTATTCAAACTCAAACCGAATGCTGCGAGCAGACTTTTGTGTTGATTCAAAATATTCGATCAAGAAATGGAAGAAAGTGTTTGTCTACAATTATATATTAATGTTTATTTTGCAACTGAAAACCGAAAACCAAAGTTGTGAAACATGTCGCCAGGAAGAATTGAAGGAGATGTCGATTAGAATGATCTTGGCTTGTCTTGCAGAAATAAACGTTTTCACATTCATTGAACGTTTTTCATGATAAATGGGGAATTCAGCTACCTTTTTAAACGTACTAATCAGTGACAATAGAAAAGGCTTTGAGGCGGAAGACTTTCTCAAGTCGCGATCAGTTAGCGGCACATGCAGATTGAGGTTGGCTTTCTGTTGTAATGGCTGCCACCTGTTTTCCTATTTCTGAATAAAAATTTGACATACACAGGATAAGCTTTGTCAAACGACCTTTTGAACTCTGTTGGCCCAGTAAACCGCTCAGAAAAACTGAAAAATATTTGTAATAAAAACGAATATTTACGATCTTTCTATAAATTTTTAACTTTAACCAAATCCGTGTTTACAACACATTTCAGTTACAAGGATTTTGTGACGACCATGTATTTTCATTATTTTGATACAAAGTGAGAAACATTCTCAATCTGAATCTGTTTACTTGTAATCAGTCTAAACTGACCAGCCAAACTTTTGGAATATTATCATGACCTCTCGCCTGAACCTCTTGCTTTCTGGTCACCCGATCCAAAACCAAGGTTTCAGTTGTTCAAACCTGACTAATCCTGCCGCCCATCATTAGGGTGATGCACCTGGGGTCACTTGGGGTGCATGTCTAAAGTCAAATAAAAATCTATTCAATTTCAATTCCAGGTCGCCAGCTATTTTCTCCATTACTCTCTTAAAAAAACTCTAGAGCATTTTCTGCATTTCCATTTGTTGCAGGATGATATGGGGCACCCTTGATAAGCCATTTTAGGGAGGAAATTCCAAATTTCGTGCCCCATAAACGTTGATGCATTGTTGCTAATCAACACAATCTTAGTTTGTTAATGGTTACTCGTACAAAACAGCCAGAAATAGGGAAAATATTACAAGAGTAGAACTGGAACCAGGAGACCGCGTTTATAATAAGAGCTATTCTAAGGTTGGTCCTCCGAACATTCCAGGAACTATGGAAGCCTGGACCATAACCGGATCTTGTCGGGTGAGAAGCCGATCTGAATAGTTGATGACGAGGCACTTCAGTCAGCTGTGCGTGAGCCTAAAGATCAGGAAACAGCTCCTGAGGAAGTTCAGTTCCGGAGCCAAGAGCAGCTGCCAGAAGAAAGGTTTATTATAAATTACAAATAAGGGGTCGTTCACAGTTTTAGACATTTTCATAAGCGTACAAAACGTACTTTGGCGGAGAGAAGGTTTGTAATCAATGTAAGCTTTTTGGTTCTTAAAAAAATGTTGATATGTTTTGCTTCCATGGGTTTAAAAAATGAACACAGATAAGTAATGTTTTAAAATAGTTAAACCAAAATATTTTTATTGGAACATCGCATCGTTGATTCAGAAGGAATGGGACATTAAACTGGAGCAAACACGTAATTGGTCTAACTTTTGCCACGTGACGCAGTACATCCTGAGCATATTGAATCAACTTTATATGAGCTTTAAAGTGTTTTAAACAAGGCATGGAGGAGAAGTTTCTTGTTGTATTATTTGTTGCCAGTAGGGGTCTGTAACAGTACTTCAAGTCTGAATGTCAAAATTTTTTTATGTACGCTTTCAGGTAGGCCGGGGTAGGGAGCTCCTAAAAAGCTTACTTTTTGTACGCTTGTAAATATGTCGAAAATTGTGAACGACTCCGAAGTAATTGAAATGACAGTTGAACAATGTTGATTTCACTGAAGTCCTGCAATTTTTTTTTCTTGTTATAATATTAAAGGACTTGGAGCATTTGACCTGTTGTTGAGGCATGTTTCCTTTTGAGAGGGGAAGAGTGTGATACCTTGGAGACTGGAAACCAGTTTGCATATCGATCAGTTTTGATCTGAGAGATTTTTGAAGTGAGTAGTGTTTAGTCTTAGTCTGTATTGACATCCCGTCTTATTACAGTTTTAACGACAGTTGTTGAGCTTGGTCTCTTATTAATAAGTGTCTTATTAACAAGTAATCCTAAATTATTTTGTGTAATCAACAATGCCTCTGTAACACTAAGTTTTATTTAAAAATAACAATACTTTGATGATATTCAACATGTTGCTTTATAATATCTTTTTAATGAATATTCGTAAGACATAAAAAATCTTCATAGATTCAGTTTATGATTTGCTACAGTACAGTTAAGTATAAAATATTTAGTTGTTATTTGTTACCACCCTTGTTGTCTCTGTTACTCTCAGTTTCTCGGAAAACGAGGATTAAGTGAGCAGGATTTAATTTATTGTTCGATAATCAAAATTTGCTTACAATAGTACTTCGAACTGGAAATCGCATTTTATTTTTGCCACGTTTGTTCATAATTATCAACCATCTTAATCTGGTCCTCTGTGTCTCTGTTCCTCTGTATCTCTGTATGTGTGTTCCTCTGTGTGTCTGTTGCTCAGTGTGCCTGTTGCTCTGTTCCTCTGTGTGTCTGTTGCTCTGAGTGCCTGTTCATCTGTGTGTCTTTTCCTGTGTGTCTGTTCGTCTGTGTCTACGTTCCTCTGTGTACGTGTCTGTTTCCTCTGTGTGTCTGTATCTGTTCATCTGTCTCTGTTCCTTTGTTTCTGCTCATCTGTGTCTGTTCCTCGGTGCCTCTTTCCCTCTGTGTGCCTGTTCCTCTGTGTCTGTTCATCTGTGCCTCTGTTACTAATTGTGTCTGTTCCACTGTGTCACTGTTTCTCTGTGTCAATGTTATAGTGGGGTCAGTGGGGTGACAAGCCTACACGGTTACGATTCGCTTGCATCATTCATATTTCGGTGGCTTACTTCAAAACTTTTTTTTGCTTTGTGATTAACCAAGGTTCAAAGGGTGCACATCGGGATATTGGACAATGTCAATGTTTTAGTTTTTTATTTAACTAGAAAAACTAACCCCGTTTATATTTTATCTATTCTCTTGACATTTCGATGCCTCCCACATCATTTTCAGCGCAAAAGTGATTTCAAACTCAGATTCAGGAGTTCTTACAGCAATAGCAACTCCCATGAGTACAGTGACATTGATTTTTAAAATAGATTTTTTTCGCTCTAACAGACTCATACCTGTTCACATGTACACAGTGTAAATAAACAAGTTTCTCTTGTGTAAACGCACATTTTGTATAGTCCAGATTAAGAGCTTCTCGTATTAAACTAGACAGTCTAACTTAACGAAACCCTTTTTCGGAATTCTGAATGGATTGCTCAGATCAGGAACATCTTTACACCGATGTTTAGATTTCATGTGTTTTTCGATGTTAGCCGGAAAAGTGGCGCTTCTTGTTTCTCTGGTATAAGTATTTAGTATCGGCGTGATATACACGCAATTTTTTTTTATAAGAACAACTTTATAAGAACAACGTGGCTCATACTTGCCAAAATTTACGAACAATTTAAGAACAAGTTCAGGCTGAGGCTTGATAACTAGGAAAGTTTTTGTGGTAGAAAATTGACCAAAACATAGCGATACAGCATAAAACATAAAAGGTTCACTGTGAAGACTGCTCAATGAAGGTAGTTCGCCTCTCAATTCAGCCGTACAATACATGTGTGTCGGAAGGCGTTTCATTTTCCAAAACCTTGTTTTATTTTGTTTTTTCTTAATTAAAAAATGCTCAAAGAAATAAGAACAAATTAAAAACAAGTTGAGATTGAAATTGCCAAAAAGCTAAGAGCCTCGGTGAAATTTACCGGTTCTTATAAAAAAAATCGTGTATCTAATATCGATTGGTACCAGGTAGGTCCTTAATGTATAGAAATTTAATAAAAACCAGGCGACAACCATTTATCTAACTTCATTGCAAGAGATAACTCGTGTGCTTTTTTCTTGACTTAGGTGGCGAGAGATTATTACCGGGAACTCCAAAGGAGTCATAAAGCAATTACAGTTACTGGTTGAGAAGATGCCTGATGTTGCCGAGGTAATAGCTTGTAAAATTTTTCTTCTTCGTTACTAAGAGGGTGATTACATGGGACCGGGATGAACTCAAACCGGGACGAAGTCAGAACGTTACGGCGATAGTACTGTGCATGAGACCGGGACGAAAGTCGCCAGTGATTACATGAGATCAGTATGAAATGCGTAACAAGCTGAAACTCAGTCATAAATTTTATGCAGTACAAGCAGCAGTCAAACTTCTGCGCATGACAGACCGCTGACTCAGTGCCCCACGGACACAAGAACTCAGACCGGTCTGCAAATTTTGGTGATTACATCTCGTCCCGGTCCAAAGTTGAATCAGTCTGAGACTTTCGTTTCAGCTCACCTACCAAAACGAGTTGTTCCCGTCTGATTTGAGTTTTTGTACCGGTCTCATGTAATCAGATAAAAAGATTTGTATGGGGACCAATCTAAACGTGTCCCGGTCTGAGTTCATCCCGGTCTCGTGTAATCACCTTCTAATACATGGCTAATTTAATTCTTTTAAAAATCGATTAATTCAGGATTAAAGATTGCAATATAGAAACAAATGATAAAATCGGTATTTGAACTGATGACCTTCAGCACATTTATTTGAACGCTTCGACGTGTGTCATTGCAAAACCTTTTTGCGTTGTATTCAAAACTTGACCGACCTGACATTTAGTTCATGGTGGCGTGGTTGGCGCCGTCCCGGGTTCAAAGCCTGGATTGTCAAGAGAGTTGAGTATTTGTGAGACCTATCCACCAAAGTTGACTCAGAATTCTATCCTTACGAGTTTACTAAAATGAGTACCAGCTTCTGCTGGGGACTAACGTTTGATGGATTAGCTGGGGAGTCAATAGGAACTTTATGCAACATACAACGACGACTTTTCATTACTTTTTACTATTTTGACAAATAATGTATTCAAAATTGACTTTTTTATCGCATTCAATTAGTAATTCGTGTACGTATGTACTTAAAAACGCCTGCCTAGATTAGCTCACTATTTGCAGGCGGTGTTCATTGTAACTTTTTGGAAAACTTAATAAAACTTGAACTTGACTTGACTTGACGGCTCAGAAAAAAATAGATTTCTGATTTGTATGTTACTGCGGGTCATTACAGTTTTGTTTTCTCCGCTTTGAGCTTTTTGAACAGAAAACAATATTCCCCCTGTAAATTGGTATTGAAATTAAATATTGTTGTTGTTGAAGGTAAACAAATACTGAGATAATTTCTGTTGTTACGTCTGCGTAGTCCCCAGAACTCTACAATTAGATTTTTTCACGTTGTCTTTTGAGCGACAACTACATGCAGGTGCTCGGCTTGATGCATTCCATTGAGCAGTTATTGTATTTAAAATTGTTTCCTCATGTTATCGTGAACGGCGTCGTGGTTGGCACAGTGTTAAGATCTCTACCTTCTAACCACAAGGTCCCGGGTTCAAACCCCGGCTCAACCGAGAATTGAAAATTTTTGTGTGACCTTCTTTTTCGCCGGAGTTGACTCAGCTTTCCATCCTGTGGAGGTCGGTAAGGTGAGTACCAGCTTCTGCTGGGGGCTAACCTGCGATGGATTAGTGTCCCGTCCAGGGGGAGTCAATGACTCTCATCCGCTTAACATTACAGAAACCGGAGATAAACACCGGCTGCAATGGGCCACTTTGGCTCGTAAAAGGATTTAGCTTTTAGCTTAGCATGTTATCGTGAGCGGCGCAGTGACTCTCATTCGCTTAATGCTGCAGAAACCTTAGATAAGCAACTGCTCAAAGGGCCGCTTGGATCATAAAAGGATTTAGCTAGCAGGATATAGTTTGTTACATTTGCACTATATCTTCCGTTTCATTGGCTAAGCTCTCCTTGTATTCTTTACCTTAACAGAAATTTCTCGACCGATGCGTGACTGAAGAGGGCGACCCATCTGAAAATGACTTCAAGGTAATTTTAATACTAAATATTCATTTTGAGAGTTCAATTAGTGGTAAATCGTTTTTATTTCCGTTCATATTAAGGTCAAGAGTTCGTTCCTTTTGTAAAATCTAAGTTTTGATTGTCAAATCTGCATTGAATAGATTTCTTAAAAAATGGAACTCAAAATCCAATACCAAGTTTTACGAAAACTTTGTACAATTGTTTACTGATCAGCGGTGTAATTTGTTCGGGAAAATGAAATAAACCTGGAATGACAAAACAAAAATCCGATTTGTGATTCGCAAATGGAACGCAATAATGCAGAAAACCTCAACCAGATGCTGATTTAATCCAAACAATTTAAGCCCAAGGGTGGATTGTTTGGACTACAATCCAAGATTGGATTTTGGATGAAAGTTATAAATGCCGGAACCCAGAATTGAATTTGTATAAGTACAAAAGGAATGAACTCCAAAGGTTGCTTTGGTCGTGGCTTACCTCATTGACTGGAAAGCAAGGCGTTAATATTTAACGGCATTTGTTACGACTCAAATCTAAGCTTTTCGACAAGCAGATAATATGGATAAATGGTTTAACCCTTTCAGCACCAGGCAATTTATCATTATCTAACTTCTCCTCACCTAACCCAAGCACAACAATATAACTGGTAATGAGAAATGAAGAATTGATCAAGTGGAATAAGATGTGGAAGTTGAAAAGTCAAATTCTCTCAAGCTGCTTATAATAGAACGCATGGAGGTCAGTTGTGAGAATTTACCAATATGTCATTGTCGTGTTTGGGGCTTAGAGTTAATTCAGTAGTTGTTTGAGGTTGCATTCGGACAGAAGCAAACACCAACAGATTGCAAAAATTAAAGTTTACATTTACTAACGCTTCAATCTTTTTATCAGTTCATAATCTTAGTGCCGTAAAATGCCGAATATTATTCCCTTCCCTTATAGGGTCCCCCTGAATATATGCTGAAATTCGAGCTAGAATCGCATTGCTCACCATAAAACGCGCGTGCTGATTGGTCAACTTAAGTGGATATTTTTTCTGGAATACCCACAGTTTTAGTAAAAGCAGTACGCTGGTTGGATGAAAAAAGAGTGCGTATAAATAGCACAAGGTTACTGTTCATCAGCAGAATACGTAAACTGTGTGCAATTCACAACTGGTTCCTTCTCCATTAAATCCTGTACCAATTATAAAACAATTTAGGTGCAGCTACCCACTCAGTGAACAAAGAATAAAGAAAGAAGCAATATGAACCGTTTGCTAATTTTCAAAAACGAGTATTCGAGCAACTCTATCCAAAATTGTAATATATAACTGCAAAAATTTGTGCGCAAACATTTGAGCAAGGGCAAAATTTTTTGATCGTTTCAAAATGCCGGAGTCCATTTGCTATCCCTCAAAAATGCTTACAAACATTTATATACGTACGGCTTACAATCGTGATTTTAACATCAACCCTAAAAAGTGAAATTCAGTGGAATAATTTTAGTCTCAAATTTTGAAAAGATTATGAAACAGGAACTGGTAGATCGTCAGAAGAGTCTCCTGAAAACAAACAAGAAATTAACTTTCTATTCTATATTCAAAACTGAAAACAAGAAAGCTGAATTCTCAGATTTCAATAAAAATCCTCATCATTAAAAAAAAATGATAACAATTTCGGCTAGTAAACCACCAATTAAGAATCGAAACAGGTAGACATACAATACCCAAAACTCCTGAACATCTAAGAACTTGCCAAATATGTAACACATCTGAGATTGAGAATGAGACACATTTTCTTCTTAGGTGTAATGCTGATATGATGACATTGGTGATAACTGAAGTACTTCAACGAAATAACTGATAGATATCCTGTTTTTAACACATTTAACAATATGACAATAATTTTATTCCTTTTTAATAATGTTGACCCCTTTATATGTAGATCAGTTGCTACATATGTAACTACATGTAATGACAACAGAAAAGAACAGTTATAATTATTTAAATATTATATAAAATTTATATACTAATTCAAGTTTTAGGTAATACAGTGTATATATATGGGAATACCGAAATAAATTGTTGTTGTTGTTGTTGAATAAAATTTACTTTAATTGTTTTCTGTCGTGAAAGTGTCACCTCAGTATATTTTGTTTTTTTTTCTGTTTTTTTAATGACAGGTGACGTACGACCTAACACTAGTGCAAGGTAAAGGCTGTCCTAAAACACCCAAAGTTAAAGATGCTGGTTTATGGACTATTAATGTAAGTTTTGAATGCTTCCTAATTTTGTATCTTTGCAAACTAAACACGTATCGAGTGGATAAATTAATTAATGCTCGTAGTAAGAAGTTGGCAACCTCCCATATGGCGGATTCACTAGGGATTTCACCCCCTTCCCTTGCCCCTGTCTGGGGATTTCGCCCCTCCCCCTCTCCTCCTCAATAGAGACCTTACGCAATGAGGACGGCGACGCGGGCGACGACGTGAAAGAACAATAGTAAATACAATAACTGCACGTTGGAATGCATCGAGCTGAGCACCAGCACGTCGCTTTCGTCAGATATAGAACGTGAAAAGACCAATTTAGGAGTTTTTGGGACTACGAGGACGTGATTATACAAAAATGTTCTCAGTATTCGTTAACATTCAAGGAGGTACTTTTACTCTTTTTCTGTTCACAAATCTAAAGACGGAGAAAACAAAACCCTAATGACCCGAACTGAAAGGAGTAAAGAGCAAATCAAATATATTTTTTCTGAGCCGTCGCCGTTTTGCGTTGCCGTCCTCATTGCGTAAGGTCCCAAATATCTAAAAACTAAGAACGTTTCTTCAGACATTTCGTTTGGCTTGTCGGCAGTTGCCAATTGCGATAACGCTTCATCTTTTAATATCAAATCACAATGTTTAAATCACAAGACAAAAAATATAATTCTGACAAACGACCGCAGTCGCTGATTGTGTTGTGAGAATTTATTCAAGGGAAATTGAGGTTTTACTTTTAAATGTGTTTACTGTTTATCATGAACTATTCTGTTAGAGTTTCCAGCCTTCACTTGACATTTATTTTTCATCTTTCACAGATGACTGTTTCTTTCTTTTATGAATAATTTCATAATCAATATTTGTCAGTTTATGCTTTCCTGACACACTCTCTGTAACAGAATTGAAGGTCAGGACAAGAGAGACGTCAAAATTAAACAGCCCTTGCAAAAACTGAAAATATATATATGCAACGTTGTCGTAAAGTGGATAAAAAATGGGTGGGGGAGAGGCGACATCCCTATTGATTTCCCCCCAGGAAGGGGGGAAGGGGGGAAGGGGGA
>JAOCPT020599899.1:0-10264 GCA_026546935.2 Palythoa grandiflora | reverse complement strand
AATTCCATATCTCCAAGCGACTATGTATTATTCTGTTTATTATATAAACATTTACCACGAGAAAGCATTGCATAATTCATCCCATACCTTCGTTTACGGAAAATCTTCGGAAATCATCGGATCTATCCGACAGTTTTCGGAAATCTAAGAAAAGCTTCGGAAATGTGTAAAAAACATTTTTTATGCATTTATGGTTTTTTCAAAATCTTCGGAAAATTTTCGAAAATCTTCGGGAGTGTTCGGAAAATCACAAACCTTGCTGACCCAGAAACAAAAGAAGATTTCTACAGTCAGCTGAAAAGTGTGATGAAGAGATTCCCAAAGAGAGACATGGGCATCACTATGGGAGACTTCAACGCAAAGGTCGGCACCAGGAATTCCGAGAACATTTTGGGAAGACATGGTCTTGGGGAGAGAAACGAGAATGGAGATCTGCTGCCTTGAATTCTGTAAAGAAAGTGAGCTAGTGATTGAAGGAGCCTTGTTAAGTCACCCCACCATAAACAAGGCCACTCGGAAGTCATCCGACCGGCACGGACCAGTACCTAGTGATTGAAAAGTTCAAGGCTAGAATAGCGACTGAAATCCAAGAAGACAAAGGAGGGTCCCCAAAGAACGAGTTTGACATCAAACTCAAGAACCGGTTTGCTACTCTGGTGGATGCAGAAGGAACGGAAGAAAGAGAGGACGAAGAATCGAGTGATGCACTTGCAACCTCGTTCCCAGGGCTTTTCCCTAGAGTTCTCTAGGGAAAAGCCCTGGGAACGAAGTTGATGCACTTGAAAAGACAAGGGCGAAAGTAAAGGAAGCATTCACAGAGATGTTGTTGAATATTCTTGTACCGAATGTCACAAGGGTTAAAATATCTTTGTAGGCCTTTCCGATATCATGAATTCCTTTTTTTTGTGCCATTCAGGCCTAAAAATTTTAAAATTGTTAAAACCTGGTAAAAACGACTTGTAAAAAAATTGTTATAAAACGTTTTCGGAGATACTCTCCTTCCTCAGTTTTTTCCTCAGGTCGCTCCAATAACACCTGGTGGCAAACGTTGGACATCGAATTGAAATTGGGAAGGCTGAGTGGGGAAAGGCCTAAAGGAAAACGCAGGACGGCTATGGGTGGCAGAGTACTGTGGAAGCCTTTTGTGCCACCTAAGCACGAAGAGGATCACGTGCTGAATTGGAAAAATAACTGATAGAACTCTAAAACTCACAGAAAAAGTGCTGAATAGTGCTGGATTGAAAAAATAACTGATAATCTAAAACCAACTGAAAATGTGCTCAATAGTGCACTGAAGTAGCAACAATCAGTTATAAGTAGTCGGTAAAATAAATAAAGTTGGATTCTGCCGCTAAAATTGACATATAGAGCAAGGGAAAGGGAAAAAGTTGTTGACATGCGCTTGGTAGTCAGTAATTTAAAATCATACTACCCCACCGTAATGGCCAGTAGCTCAGGGGTAGAGCACCAGTCATTAAATCGTTTAGTTGTGGGTTTTGTTCCCAGCATTTATTCTGATAATATTTCTTCTAAAAACACGGCACAGTTTACTTCTCTGAAGCTTAAGCCGGGTTGATGGGTTATTAAAAATGTGTCGCGTGTATGGTACTTATTGTAGTATTGAATTAATTTTTTTTCCTTTCTAAAAGGTACCATTGAATAAAACTATATTTAGTGACTAGCAGGTGACCGCGTTTAGTTATGTAACTCTAAGTTGTGCTTTTTTATCTTATCAGCAAGCCATTGGCTTCTAAACAAAAGCCTCACATCGAAAGTTCTAGCAATCAAGGAAATAATTTAGACATATGCGTGTACATTATTTCAAAACAACACATGGCTAGTTTATCGCTCTGTGCTTAATTCTCTCTGTGTATTATGTTTTGTGGTGACAGATCTAGAAGTTGCATCAATAACTGAGCTAGTCCCATTGTCGATTTACTGTAATTGCGGCGACCAGATATTAAAAAATAATTGAAACAAACGGTTGAATTTGAATCGCCTTATAAAAAACAGTGGGTAATAAAGAAAATATTCGTTTCAAAAAATGTTTAAAACTACATCTAGTATTTTCTTAAATTCGCAGATGTTTAGGATTGACAAAATTTAATTTTCTTTAAAAATTGTTTATGGCGATGAGTTTAATTATAGGTTGGCTCTTCTACGTCAAAATGCGATTGTTTTGAATTGCAAATAAGAAATTTATTCGACAGCAGGACACCCCTGCGCGATCTATTGAAATCTCCCCTCGGGCATCCGTTTTCGATATTGTCATTGCAGCCCCCATACCCTGCGTGTTAGCGTCTACTCTCTACTGATTATACAATTGCTAAAAGAGGGTTCTAAAACCCGCGGGCATGATAAATGTATAACGATCGACGTCTTATCTCCATAAACACATACACTCAATTCGTTCATGGCTTCAAGATATGGTGAGAAAAACTTCTTATTGCTTGAGAGGCGAATCTGTGCCTTCCGATGACACTGTTAGGGGATTGGATGTTCGCTGCTCGAAGCAAGAGGATCCAAAAGCCGGTGCAAGTAGAATTCTCTCTACTGCTTCGCGGGTGAGTGAGTCAGCTTTTAAAATATTGTGGATTTTAGTAACAACAACTGCATCCAAGGTCCCAGCTGAACGCATGTTGCGCTCAAACATTGTCAAATGTTTGACGTTTTCAGCACTGCCTAAAGTTATCAATGTTACTTTAGAATGAACCAGTAATGGCTTCTTAAATTAAATCCTGCTTTGAAAATACTATTTATTTAACTTTCACCATGAAGTAATTGTATAAGAAAATTTTTAGAAACACCGAGTGTCTTTCAAAACACGTGGATTTCAGCTATTTTGTGACACTACTTCAAAGTCGTTATTCCAGGAAAAACATAGACTTCTCTGAATATTTTTATTCGAAAATAAAAATCTAACAGCTGCATGATAAAAATTAGAATTTCTTAAATTAATCAAAGATCCAAGTGTTTCAAAGGGTTTCAAATGGCGTTACTAAAACTAAAGAATTAATTAGAACAACAAGAAAGTTTCCAAGTGTAGAAAAATTATAGTCACTCGAATATTGCGCAAGACATTTCGGAAACCAGGAAAGATTTATTTTTGCCTGTCGTCATTTTGTCGTCAACTTGCTGATGTCATTTAATTTGTGATAATTTTTCGTTCAAATGTTTAAAAAAAAACTCCTTTAGGGCAAAATTTCGTTTTTAATTCAAAAAGTTTTGAATAAAACTGACAAACACGAAAAATCAAGCAAAGAATTTGTAACGTTTTTTCGGCACGGTTTTAATTTAATGTTCGATTAGTTGGGAAAGAGATATTTTCAGTTTTGAACTCGGCAGACAGCGAACACATTTTACACAGTCTTTGATGGATAATGAAAGGTGGGAAAGGTTGAGTCTCTCGTGAAGTTGTTTGTTTAGGTCGGGCAGCTGGTTAGCTTTCAGGAACTTTTAGTTTTGTGCCAATTACGGCAGATTAATTGCAATCGAAAACAGCCTTTGTCAAACTTGCAGAAAAATAATGAAGAATCTTTTGGAACAACTTTCACAATAATAAAAGCATTTTTTTTAGAATTCGGTCCGTAATTAGTGAAGGAAATGAAGGCAAACAAAGGCATATATTTTGGTTGTCTTCTGTATACATTTTCACACATTTGACATTAAGCAATTTTGTTCACGGTCGAGCATTAGCATGTATATGTACGAACAATTAATTTGAACACTTCTTTGTTTCCAATCTATTTGATGCAGCTAAAAAGGATCAAATGTATCCTACGTAGATTTCACGAGAAATTAAAAGAAGATCGAGGATTTTCTGAATATTTATTCATGTTGTCCCCAAACGAAGCTGTATATTATATTCTAATGAATTTAGCAGACTGCCAAACGAAAAAAATGTTGTCATAGAAACCACCAGATTGTTTAGTTTGCTTTAAATTCGTATTCAACTTGTGGTCTAAGCAATTGCAAGTGTTAAATCATTTTCAATACAATTTTCTAGGTATGAATTCGCTATTAAGTAATTCACGCAAATTGTAGCAAGCATATTTTGTAATTTTGTCAAACCCCTATAAAGCAAATTTAATTAGTTGTTCTTCTACTTTGGCAATGTTTCTTTTAGGAGAATAAATTTATAATTATTTATAAGGATATTGAGATAGAAATGTGCAAAGTTTAAGGTTAACTCTCAAAAAATGTCTAACGTTTAAATCTTGTTACGCGATAAACATGATACAGAAGAATCACTAATGCTTCAACTTATACGGTTTATTTCATAATTTTAAATATATAGGTCAGTAAACTCTGTGGTACCAAAAAGGCTATTATATTTTTATTGTCCAATTAATCATTAATTGGATTGGTTTTTCCAAAGACTCTCACGGGACATTTATACCAAGTATCCAATTTAGAAATAACAGGCTAGTTTGTCTAAACCAATCAGATTCAAGCATGCACCTAATTGACCAATCAGAGCAAAGCAGTCGTCAGCCGCGATAGGCCCTTGTCACTGTGGTGCGCGCGCCCGTCAGCAAGGCGAGCAGCAGAAAAAGATGGAGTTTTCGACTTTTCTAGCCTCGATTTGCCGAGTTTTACTCTCTGTTTCGATAATTTTGGAGACATAGTAAACAATACTTTAGACAATAGATTTCCTATGATAGAAGAAGACGAACGTCTGAGGCAAAGTAAAAATAGCTCACAAGAATACTTGAAAGAGCTTTAAAACTTAGTGGTATGTTTTTAATGAATGGCAAAAAAAGGGGAGCGAAGCTATTCGATCAACAAGTAACCAAGAGGACAACATGCTTGTCCGATTTGGAAATTATCACATTCAAAAGATTTCTCTGATAGCCTAAATAGGACTCGACCTGCGGCCTCGTCTAATTTTGCTGTCCTCGGAATTTTTCTGGTCCAATTATTTCCAAATTGGACAGCATACATGCATGTTGTCCTATTATATATTCATACTAACAGTATTCCACATTTATATAATGCTTATACATATATCCCATATCCCTGTTTTAAGGGCTTTACAAGTGATTACTAGGGCGACAGTTATGGTCTTAGATCGTCCACTACAGCGGCTCAAATACATTTGAAACAAAAAATACCCTAGAGAAACAAATCTAAATCCTTGCATGTGTGTTAAGACTATCATTATTTTGACGATCCATTGTATAGAAATTGTCCATTTTTATTTACCATAAAAAGGTTTTGCCTTTGTTTTTGATAATAACTTTATCTCTGAAACTGAGTATGATAACGATATATATTAAATTAAACCCTTTCTTTTCAACAAATCCAATTATCGGGTGACAACTAACTGAAAACTTCACGGTAAAATTTTAGTGAGAGGTCCTCCTTAGCCGACCTACACGACAACAACTTTATAAGAACAACGAGTCTCAAATTTGCCAAAATTTTAGAACAATTTAAGAACAAGCTCAGGCTGAGACTTGATAACTAATAGCGTTATGTAGTATAGAAAATTGACTAAAACTTAGCGATACAGCATAAAACGTAAAAAGATTTACTGTAAAAACTGCTCAACAAACAATGAAGGTAGTTAATTTGCCTCTCAATTCAGCCGCACGATACATGTGTGGCGCAAGGCGTTTCGTTTTCCAATACCTTGTTTTATTTTGTTTTTCTTTAATAAAAACCGCTCACAGATATAAAAACAAATTAAGAACAAGCTGAGGCTAAAATCGCCAAACAATTAAGAACAATGAGCCTCGGCAAAATTTACTGGTTCTTATAAAAGAAGAGTGTATGTTGCCAAGAGAAAACATAATACTACGCGCTTTGTTATCCTCAACTGAGCGGAAACAAAACCGAAGAAGGAACCAGACGATTTTTTTTGACGTCACGTTTCCATAATTTTCAGTTTCTAGATTCTTCAGTGGAAGATCCGGTGGCTGAATTTATCCGTGTGTTCTCCGGCAAAAATAAATTGCTGGTTAGTACAATTATGTAAATTGGAAAAGTTTTCTCCATTGGGCAGCCTTGTTTGCAACTAAAGACGACAAGATGAATATACTGAAGTGAACCTGATCCAAATTAAGCGCAAGAAACCGCTCGCGTGACTCCAAGAAATTTCTTAACTTTCAAATAAATAATCACAGACGATTGCATAATTGCAGAAATCTCTCAAGCGTACCCTACACAGACCAAGTGTTCACATATGATTTCTGTCGACCGCACCCGACTACAGGTCGGTTAAGACTGAGTCAGTGACTTTCGTTTCTTTTGATACAAATGTAGCACTGCATGTAGACATCCAACATGAACGCGATTAATTATTAATTATTAATGAAGAACGTTTATTCACGAATGTAGAACTCTGTTCACACATAATCATCTCACCTGATCCACAGGAATAGAACATTATTACGATCGCACAACAACGCAGAACAGTTCACATATAATCGTACTCAATCGTGCGTGATCGATGCAATTGCCTGCGATTATATATGAACTTGGAACAAGAACAAAATATGGCATCTTCAACATAAGATTTCTATGGTCCTTAACTCTGGAATTCTATTGAAGACTCCGTAAAATCACCTAGTGCTTTTTCATCCAAAACGAAATATAAACAACTGCTCATTTTGGACTATTGATAGTCCCTTTTTTTTTCTTTTCGGTTATTGATAACCTATGATATTACAGGTAGGAGCCATTCTCTCACGATTAAGACTTCTGCCCGTAGACTTTATCACCGTCATCATATGCATATTCTGACCCTTAATACTTACGATATTTTCTCTTTTATAAAGTCGGGCCACCTGTTTCCAACTAGCCCTTGTGGTTATCACAGGTGGCAAGCACTTTCACTCTGTTCATAACACCTTTTAAAATACTACAAAAATTGGAACACAAAGTGCAAATATTAAACAATTATTGGACGAGTTTGAACAAAATATCGTGATTCACAGTGGCTAGCAGATTAATTAAAATAACTAAATTGCGAGACACTGACAAATCGATATTTTGCGATTACCAAGTCCAATAATTGATTTATCGTTCGATCACGGAATTTGCTTTTTCTATTTTTTTTTGTAGAAAGCGACAAGCGGTAAAATGCGCGTTGCCTTGTAATCACAGTCGGTTTTCTTCAGTTATCAATAAGAAAATTTACTGTGTCGACACTACGCATGAGCACTGTCCTATTTGCAGCTTAAATCCGCAAGACAGCAATGCGCATGACTAGTTATTTGTAGGTCACGTGGTGGGACATGGACCAATGAGAAAGAAGTAAAAGTTGCATCGAATGATAATATATGTTTCCGGCTGCCACTGAAAAACAACCAAACTTTTTCGAATTACATGTACATCTAATATATAAACACCACGGGAAGTACCAAGTGAGCTTTCGCGCAAAAATTTGATATTTTCACACGTAAGATAAAATTGAAAATATCACTGTTGCTATAGTTACTTATAAACATTGCGTCTTCGCGGCACACGTGTCAAACTCATTGGTGTTTCGCGAACGAGTGAAATATTTTTCATGTTTCGCGAACGAGTGAAATATTTTTCAACACGAGAAGTAGTACACGAGAAGAGAAATTTTGAATGTCTTTTTAATATAATGATGACATTACTTTCCTGAAGTTTTCAAGCACTAGAGGTGTCTGAAGTTGACAGTTCTAGAACTATTACTTACTAGCCATAACTTATGACATGGATTTGTACCGTAAATGAGTAACAAACGGAAAAATTGCAAGTTAAAAGCTTTTAAAACAATCTTTTTTTATGAGATTTATTTTTGTATTTTTCCTCGATCGAACGAACGACCGAGTTAGAAAGGCGAACGAGTGAGTGATATAAGGCCACGGATAACCCGATATACTATCAGCACGCGCGCTAGTATTTCCCAGCGCATTGACTTTTTTATAATTATATATTTTTTAAATTAAAGACATTTATGACTGAAAAGTCGTGAAAGTTATTTGTTGTGAAACAATAACATTTTGGTGGCATTGTGCATCTTAGAGCATATTTTAAATACGCATGAGCTCATTGGATCATTTCGAAACGTGTCACGCTTGACCAATCAAGATTCTTCTTAGCATTGCCAATGTCGCTACGTGCGAACACGAAAGGTCACCATTTTTGCTTTAGGACCTATATATCGTTGACGTTATTGATGGTTTTTATTATCACTTAGGTCTGTCACTTTATTTATGCATGCCATGATCGAGAATCATATCAAGTTTTCACAGAAAGGGCCTGGCTCGAGTTATGCGTGGCTACCAAGCAGTTCTTCAGATCCACTTCGGCATTGCATTATGGGGTTCACGAAAGCGGCAGTTCACTAAAAGTCCGCTTTTTGTGAATAAATCTTTAGTATGAAAGCTTGCTCCGTTAGAAAAACAACGTTCTCTTGCCACACCAGTACTTACAGATGCTTGTTTGTTACTAAAACAAAGAAGCAAAAAGCTTCCAATTGAAAGAGAAAACTGATAGCGTACGTGTTTTTAAAACTCTTTATCCGGCCACTTTTTAGCGTATCTTCCTTGTCGCCATTTTTATTACACAAAATCCTTTGCTACTTTCTCTATTTCAAGTTCTTTCTCACCTTTTTGAACTGAAACCTGTCTAGGAATTCGTCTAACATGAAATCGCAACGGATTTCAACGAGTTTCTCGTCTAGTTGGACAGCTTTCTCGTCGGCTTAGATGAGTAAATCGATGTGTAAATTTGAACGAGTAAGTTTAAACATCGTCCCGTCTGGAATTCACGGTAATGGACAGGAAACCGGTAAAGGAGAAACTTATCTAAAACGGGCTTCCCGTCTCTAGTGTGAAAACGGCCACTGCGAAGTAGAAGAAGACCTGTTTATTGAGTGTTATTCAAAATTCTAATAAACAATATTACAAATAACACGAAAATTTTCAAAGTCTGATTTTCTGAACTGAAGTGGCGTTTTATGCGTTTTTTTCAGTCGTTTATTAATTAAACTTTTGAATAACAATTAACTCAAGATTTGAAAAAACGACCACCGCTTTATTAGTATTACATCGTAAATTGACCTCAAAACCCAGTGCGCTTTGTCGGTGTGTTTTGTGTCTGGAGTAAATAAATAGATTTCACACTATTTTGTTGTCTTCGAACAGCACTTCTAAACAACTTTGCCCTTGAAACACAATGGTTGTTGTCTTACCAGGCAAAGTTTGCTATCGTAAAGCGAAGTTTACTATTGTAAATTTCTTTTCAAGTGAGACCGACCTTTTACAGTTTAACGTTATAAACTTAACTCTGGTAAGTTTCTATGGAGATTTCGCCGGTTAGATGAAAGGTGAGTTTACTATCGTAAATCGACCTCGAAACGTTACGTTTTGGGTTTGTTAAGTCCTTAGTGTGTTAACTTAGTCTTAGAACTGTCAACCTTTTTTCAAAAGTAAACATTTCAAGTGCAATGCCTTGACGGGGCTACATCTTATTTCATACTATTTAGTAGAAGCTATTTTGGAGCTCAGACGATTACCCGCACTCCAAGTCCAAACTTTCTTCCGCCCCATGGCAACATATCTTTTATTTTTTTTGTAATTGTGATGAGCAAGTGAAAGGGCTAAATCAAGCCAGTTTTCCGAGTTCACTCAGTCGGCCAAATTACCTTTGATTTTGAATAAGTAGAAAATAGTTAAGAATTAAGCGCTGTTCGAAGACAACTAAACTAAAGTGTGAAATTTGGCAACAAATCCGGCTTCCCCAATACGGATTCATCGGTTCCTCTGATGCGCCATGATCTCGAGTGATCTTGAATCATTGATCCAGATCCGGATCAGCCCGGCCAAAGGAAAGCACCCTTATAGGCTAGAACCAGAAGTAGAAGTAGACAACTCATAAAATGTTGGAATGATTCGTTTTTATTCGATGCGAACCTGCCCTGCTGCGACAGCTCCAAAGAGTTTACTAAACGAAATTCCTGCAAGGTAAATGTACGCTTTTCCATGACAAAGAACAGCCCACTCAGATCAGATGGACAAGAAATCTTCTACTGTAATCTTTGACTGAGTACGCTGGGGGCAAGTTTGTTCATATATTGAGTAAGAGGGTGAAAGCTAAGATCATTTTTTTTTATTTCTAATGCAATGCCAATGACCCGGGGTCGGACTAACTACTTAACAATTATACCCGCAGCCCGAAAGGGCTACGGATAATAGCTATTAATCAGCGGCCCTTAAGGGCGAAGGGTCTAATTGTTTTAGTATCACCCAACTAGTTGGACAGAAAAGGCAATAATAATGTTAGC